>JASDQU010098264.1:0-15297 GCA_032191745.1 Picea mariana | reverse complement strand
GAACTTGTCTCCTTACAAGGTGTGTGTCTCGGTCGTGCGACCAACAATATTGTAGAGTATAGCACCGTTATCGAATTGTTTATCGATGCTATCTCTCTCGGAATCCGTCATTTGGTTGTGCGACTCGATTCACAGCTTGTAGTACTACAGTTAAGTAATGTCTATACTATTCGAAGTCCTACTTTGTTACGGGTGTATTTGCGAATTCACCTCTTGGAACGCTATTTTGATTATATTGAATATCAACATATTCCTAGATGTCTAAATACATTAACTGATGCATTGGCTAACTATGTATTAGACATACATTTGGATCATTTATAAATCAATCACATCAATTTTCACACAACACAAGATAAACCGGTAGAAGCCGTCATTATATATAACGATCAAAAGAGTTTTTTACAAAAAGTTCTGTTCGAAGACCAAAATGTCAAAATCTGAAGCTCATAGCTTCTACAAAGTGACGTCATGGATGACGTTCATGGTAACACACAACTGCCCGAGTAAGCCTACGGAGCAGTCGACAAATGGACTCTGACACTCCTACTGTATGACGTTGATAGCATCATGGAACCTCTCCAAGAGGCATGTCTGGAATATTTGTTGTGAAACCCTCTAGGTTTTGTTCCACTGCTTGATAATCCTCGGTGTCCCATTGTGGCACTGGCGCTACCTCTCCTCGCCGCTGAATGGGAGAAGTACCATGAGGCCGGTAAGGTCCCACATCTATGTCATCAAAAACGAATTTTGTATTTAGTCTTTGGATGAACATATAAAAACATTTGAATATGATAAAATTCACAAAAACATTTAAAAAGAAAAAAATTGTGTACTTCTTACCAAGTTCCCCCCACTGAGCACCCTCAGGAAGGACTAAGTCCAAATCTCCTCGGAAATCCAACCTGGTATAAGCATAGTCATCGACCATCAACATCTGTGGTCACAACCATTCGAAAAAGGTATCATCATACTTGATAATTGGTCCAACTACGTGTCGGGCCATGAGCTGACACCATCTCAGCATTCTTGGATCTATGGGAGCCGGTAAATTCCACTCAACCTACAATATCAGTAATGGAACCCTCTCGAGGAAGAAGGACACTAACAAAGACCCATACCCAAATTTCTTCAGGTTGCCTCATCTGCATTTGGTCAACTTCTTTTTCATACTATGAATCATAGCATTTGCCCAGTTAAAAACCTGAGTATCAGTACACTCTATGGCATACTGAAAGTAACTCTGGAGCGCCATGTGAGGAGTGGAGCTCCCAGCCATCCGAGCAATGGTGAACAAGATAGTACGGAGGGTCAAATCCCATACTCCCCAAATAGATACTTTCCCTTTCTTCCTCTCTACCTCGGGAACACAATGTAAGTGGCAGTACTCACTCATGGGTAGCCCACCACCTCTGCTACCAGTCAGGCTCACGTGATAACCATGCCGTGACAGTCCAGTCAAGAAGTAAATGTCCTCAATATCTAAGGACAATGTGTGGATCCCTACATGAAATACCTACTGATCGGGATCCCACATATGCACAAGGTACTCTAATAACTTGATTTGGGACCTCATGCCCGGGATACGAAAGTACATCAGAAGACCACAGTTTCTCAAAGAGGAAATAGTGGGCGGATGATTTCTAGCAATGGCATTATCTTCTTCGTGCTCCCTTTTGCGCCATTCCAGAACCATTGTGATGGCAAACTACCTGCATAAGAAGCACAAAAAGAAGATTAGTAACTCTATTCATAAATTGGTTCTCTTTCATTGAGCAAAACTTAAAAAAAAAATTGTGCTTTGTGGTTCTCGCAGGTGCCCTTTAGGCACAGTGTGAGGTTCTTGCAGGCTGTTGTGGGCTCACCTGCAAGAATGACCCATTCTCACAAGTCCCATGTAGCCCACCTGTGAAAATGGATGAGCGCCATATTAAACCCCAAAACAAACTCAAAATGACAATTTTTGCCAATGAAAATGAAACCATGAAACCATGAAAAAGTAGAGGACAAAACGCCTACCTCACTTCCGCTAACGTTTTTTCGAATGGATGCTCGTAACTCCCACAATCTGACGTTGAATTTCGAGGGTAAAAGAGGTGTTTGGGGGCTCAAATAGTGGTAAAGTGAAAATGATATGGTAAAAAGAGTTTTTACTTCTTTATATTAACTTTTACCATGTTATTAAATTGTTATAATTATTTATTTATTAAAACTTAAACCCTAATTCCCTTTTGAGTGTAAATTTTGCAGGCGTAATGACTTCGATGTTCATGTACAGGGATGCAGACATATTTTTTCTTCTTCATCGCATGTTTTGTTTGTTTTTTATGGTTTTTGTATAAAACCTCGAGCTGGGTCTTTGTCCGTTCTCATGCTCGAAAATACATGAGAATGCAATTGAGCATACTTTTATCACTTTTTCGGGCTCAACAAGGTTATATGAAAAAGGAACCCCCCTAGAGTCCTCTTTAAGCTCTTTTCAGACTCTCTAAACATGAAAAGATAGACGAGCGACCTTGCTATTTTCACGCTCGATAAAGTATTTGAAGAAAGCGTCTGGTGAGCGATAATTTATCTCTTTTTTGGTCTCATCAGACTATTTTACGAAAAAGGAATGAAGAGAGTTCTCTTTTAAGTGTTTTTCCAAACTCTATAATCATGAAAAACCTTCAAGTTTTCTATCTTTGGACTCGTTAAACAAACATCGACAGACCCGTAATGGGACCAAACCACTCCTTCTTAGGGTTCATTAAACATACTCTGAAGGATAAGCTTATATCAACAAGCATATGTTATCCTCCTCAAGCTTGCGTAAAAATAAAGAGGTACTCGCCAGAAATGGTGGGGGAAATTTTGGGAAAGGGATATGTTATCATCTTCATATAATTGGCAGTAAGTGTCTCTCTTGAACATGACACCCCCTATTCATTATTTGAAGACGGTTTGGGAAATCCATTTGTTTCTCATTCGATTTGCTACAAGGTCATTCCCTGTGTCGTCTTAGAGTCAATGCTTCCAAATCATTGGTCTTGTCGTTCATATGTTCAAGAGAATTTCATCTGAAACCTCTGTTGAGTCGGCCATCCGCATTTGTCCATTCTCTTCATGTTGGCCTTCCTTGTGTCGAGTTCAACTTACATCATACTCTATTTCACCTTCAAAATCTGTTACTCATTTTGTGTCATTGATGGGGGATACATCAAGGCCCTCCTGTGATGAGTTTTGTTCCGTCGACTTCAGCTCATTATCTGGAAACAAGACTTAGAAATTATTTGGTACCTTGGAACTTGCATGCCTCAATGGCAGGTTTCCTCACTTTCGACAGTGGGTTTACATCATTGACCCTTGATCAAAATATTCTGTCAGATGTTCGACCTCAACTCATTCATTCACACTCGATGGATTGTACTAGAGTACCTTGGGAGTCATTGACATTAATGGTGATTTCCCTTGCACTTGTTAACGGTTTCATCAATGAACGGTAATCAAGTGGTTTCTACCATGTTTGACTTCAACACATGTAATCACATGGTTATATTCGTACTTTTGGGTGACGAGATTGAAGACCCTAGATATCATCTCTTGGTCCAGGTTGTGATGGAGTATGTATAATTTGTGACACATAGATCCACTGTGTATGTCTCGTGGCTATGTCATCTCAATTTGAATTTTCTCGCATAGATCCACAGTGTATTCCTGGTGGCTATGCTATATTTTGACAGCATGGATCCACAGTGTATAATTGGTGGCCATGACCTATGTCTACAATGTCATCCATCTATGATTTGAGTATGGGAATGCCTACCTCAGAATTAATATATATGATATTCTGCAGATGCTTCGTTGTTCGCAGGTTTTCGAGTAGGTGCGTTCCTGGTTTCCGACACACACATGTAACTTACAAAGTCTTTCGACTATCACTAATTCCGGCCTCATACTTTGGGGGGCATTCTGCTACCCATGATTTTGGTCATCATGATGGTGTACTCAGGCTCCTCATAAGAACTTTCTCCTGAGAAAAGTTACATTCATCTCTTCCCAGAAAACTTACTTTTGAAGAGAGTTCGCAGGTTGCTAATATAATAGGGTGCAAGAATGACCCATTCTTGTAGGCTACCTTAAGACAGGGTGTGAACTTCTCGCACTGTGCTACATAGCTAGGGTGTGAACTTGTTCTAAGGATTGGAAAAAGATGAATTCTCAATGGTTCTAGAAGGGAATCTTCTAGAAGAATGGGTTGGCATTCGAATGGTTATCCTTTTACTGGTTTCCCTGATATTGTGGGATCATTCTTATCCAAGTAACCATCTCATTCTCTCCTATATATTGATGGAATTCTCATGGAAAAGGTTAAGCAAGATTCATTGGAGAATTGGTGAAAGAATTGTGTGAAGGACTTAGCTTGAACAGGAGCATGGAGACTCTAGCAAGTCTATCAACAGGGATTTGATCTTCTTCATACAAGGATTGAGCAAGTGTGTGTGTTGGAGCCAAGAGCCACTAAAAGAAAGCTTGGGACATCAAGGTGATCAGGTTGTAATCTTCTACTTTCAATTAATATGATACAACGACATGTCCTTTTCGCATAAAGTCATTCTCACTTTATTATGTAATTCCTTGATCATACACATTAGTTGACAGTTGAATATATTTTGCTATCTTCACTTTGGTTGGTTTTTGTTGTCTTGGTCTTGACTTCACGAGAGCACTGGAGTGAAGTGGGAGCAACAGAGACCCTAGGAAGCGATACAAAGGTATGTTACTTGTTCCTTCCTACTAGCTAATTCAATGGTCAAAAATTAGGGAAAGAGTCATGTCCTGTCCTATTTTGTTCTAGATCCAGGTGGATCTAGGGAGATCTGTTAGTGTCCACACCTACCGATTAGTCCGATAAAAACACCTCAACAGGATTGTGACCAGGAATCATGACACTTGGCAGGACAGTTGAGAGTCAGTGAGGACATGATCATGGCAGCCACTAGATGCATTGATGATACACATGCATTGGTGTTAGGTTATTGTTAGAGGGCCTCGATGGCACATGATAGTTCAGATGGGGGACTTGTCATTGATGAATTCCATACACTCAGGGAGAGAGTGATTGTGATGAGGTCCGACTACCAGCAGTTGTTGATGGATAGGGATTACCTATTGGAGGTTGGAGGGATGTATCACAGGGCACTAAGGGAGAAGGGGATTGAGGTGGACCGACTCACTCATGGGTTGGTAAGCACACAAAGATTCTTGGAAGGCACAGAGACAAGTCTTCATGAATCAAAGTCTAGATCAGAGGATATCCTCAAGGAAATTAGATAGAGATCCACTACATCGATTTCAACAGAGATTCAAATATATCCCTCAGCCACATTGCAAGAGGATGTTGGTGGTTTAACAGTGGAGCACCAGTTGAGGGAGGGGCATGAGGAGTACCCATGATCACTGATGAGTATGGAGAGATATGATCCGGAGATCCAAAAGGATGTCCATAGGTCACAGGGACTACCCTTCATGAGGGATGTTGAGACATTTGGGCACACACATACACATGGGGATTCTAGAGCCAGGGGAAGTTATGAGGACACATCCATTTGTGTTCTAGGATTGGTTGACCTTCATGTAGAGGATCACCCATTTGTACACCTAGGATCCATGATGTTGCAGGTGTATACAGGAGATCACATTATGCAGGGGCATATAGTGATGAGTGTTAGTTCACAGAGACATATAGAGTTGTACAGTGGGGTTTAGGGGGACACACTGGATTGCAGGGAGGAGATGTAGTTAGTAGAGCATGGAGATTCCTCTCCCTTGCAGCAGTATATAGATCTGGGAGATCACCTTCATCATAGCAACAGTTGTGTGAGAGATGATGGATGGAGAATGATTGATCCTTAGTTTGTGGAGATACCTATTGTTGTACCCGATGGTTGGTATTTAGTGATGAGTATAGCTAATTATTTACCATGGGTGTCAGTGGATGAGATTTTGGTCAAGTCCTTGGGATTGACTAAAGCATATGATACTTTCCAGTCCTACAGTTGGTTGTAGATATTTATGGTATCCTTTCCCAATACTTTTATCATTGAAAAAACTGCAGGGGGAGCTAGACAGTGGTAGAGGACATGGAGAGTTGGTAGGATAAGACCACCTGACAGGAGTGTCTTGATTGCATACAACAGGATAGGCGTGGATCATCAGGGGCAGACAGTTGAGGCCCTAGGCATGATGGAGAGTATCCTAGGCCATGGGACAGAGGATATCTCAAAGGCTGCTACATATTTAGACTCTCATTGGGAAGAGGGTGGAAAGATTTCGTTAGTTACCAGTAGGGCACATCAACAGTTAGTGGGGATCGGAAATGATGAACTTCCAAATTTGGCATGGGATCCAAGAGTCCATTGGGTCAAAAGTTTGTTTCATCTTATGAGGATCCAGGAGTGGAGGGTTCAGTATGGATACTTTGAGCAGAAAGTCATGATCAGAGTAGAGAAACATTTACATGATGGTCCCTGTCAAATAATAACATGGGACCCTGGAATTATAGGGCTAGGAATTTCATTGACTGATGGAGACGAGTGGGCGTTTGGAGGGGGAAGTCACTTTGATTTTCCATTGAGTTTCATTATTGGGGAAAGCATGTCACTGGCTGGTGATTCATTGAGATATTGTAGTACCTCACTATGGCAACAACATGTTCAGTCGGTGGGGGTCGTGTTGAGTTTGGTATGGTCGAGTAGGATAGACCCATTTCAGGTTGAGGCCATGTGTTATTTGTAGGAGACTCATGGTGTTGATATGTTATAGAACCATACTCCATAGGGAATTGTAGTTCACATTCTGATATGGGATCCAGGGATTAGAGTGCTTGGTAGTTCAATGTTTGATGGAGTTGAGTTTCGAGTAGAGTGGTTGCTCAGGGAGTTGACTGCAGTTCCTTGGCCATTGATCATTCTACTCATTAGGAGCATGTGGGTGTCATGCATAGTGAGCACTTGGAGAGACCACATCTTGAGGGGATTATACCTTCTATCAAACAGGTGGATATGGGACCCCAGTATCATATGTAGTTGGATTCAGTTATTGCTTGAGGACAAGCAATATTCTGGTAGGGAGGACTATAATGTCCCCATTTTGGGACATGATAAAATTACAACATTTCAGAGTGTTATGCTTACTTGACTAGCTAGATACGGGTGACATAGATTTTGGGAGCTATTGAGGGGTTTATTTGGACCTATCGTTCATCATCAGGATCCATTATGCACAGCTGGGTTTTGGTTCCGTTGCATTTCGACGATTTCTGTAATTTTGAGTTATTATGGGTCATATCTTAATTAAATTCACTAAGAAGGTCACAATGGGCATATTTCTTGGAGAAACCTCTCAGCGTAATAACTCATCAGAATTGGGAGGAAGAGAATTATATGATAAGATGCCGAGAAGTGACTTTCAGTGGTCAGAGAAGCCATCAGGATGCATAAATCACTTTTTAGAGTTAAAATGATTAATTAATTAAGTGATTTAATCAAGGAATGATAAAATAAAGTAAAAGTCACTTGGAGGGAAAAGGTCAACAATGAATTAGGGTTTCGGGAAGCTATAAAGGAAGGGTAAAGAAACCTAATTCATTATGCATTGTTATGATTTGATGTTGAGAGTTCTCAGAGGAGGAAGAGATTCAACTTCTACTGTTTTGTGGATTTATGGAGGAAACTACTATCATTGATAGGTTTTGGTGTTGAGAGACACACCCTATCCCATCGGAGATACCATCCAGGTATTTCACCATGCTATTCAGGAGTATCCAATCGAAGTGTTGCATAGCTCATCCAGTGAGGGTGCAAGGTCAGATAGAGGGGTTTTATAGCTGCAGGAGATCAAAGCTCAGATTGCATTTTCCTTCTGACCCATTTGAGATCCAGCCAGGGTGCATAGATTGAGACACTTCCCATCATATTCAAATGGTGGAATCCTTCAGAGCGCATCATTCAACCATCTAGGGCACAACTCTTTTGGAAGGACAGTTGGGGTTATAGATGGAGAATCATAGCATATCCATGGAAAGCCTTCTGACCTAGTTCCGCATTCATCGAGGTGAACGTTTTAAGTCCTATATCAGCCGATTTTGTTGGTGGAATCATTTATACGCATCCAGAGAGCCCATGAGGTGCATAGACCCCCAAGGGATGAGATCCGGAGCATCAGAGGATAGATCCGTCACCAACATGCACCAGGATTAGTATAGAGGCCAAGGCACTTCTATTGGGATAGTTTCCAGCTCATTCTGATGGGTATAGCCTTCCGAACAAGTTTTCCAGTTTGTAGCGGTTATCATGCTTCTCCGGAACCTTCGATTTTTCTGATCTATCCATGCATGTATCAGATATTCCTTCATCTTCTGGTCACATGTATTTTATGTTATTTTCTTGTATTCTATTGGCGATCCATGAGATCTAAGTAAAGACTATTTCCTATATTTCCAGTATTTCATTGTATTTCCCTGCGTACATCTCATAATACATATTATTGGGTGGTTGTTGTTCCTTATTTCCGCATGCATCATATATTTACTGTTTAAACCATAATGTATAACATGCACATGCAATAATCACAAAACATCTCAAACACATAATTAAAACGCACCCAGAAACCCCCAGAGTATCAGATCTGTGAGACAGAATACTAGATCAACAGTAGATATCCAGATCAGCTGGATCAAGGATATTACACTTAGAGATAGGCTTCATGGCATGTGAAATAAGAGATACAATTCAAGCACAAGTCCCATGCTCAATAATGCACTCTTGTTAACCCATCTCTCGTTAATATCCTTGGAACTCTTTAGTTCTTGAAGGTCTAAGACATGGTCATGAACTTAGTATGGAAAACCTATGACCAATCACTCTTCTTCTAGGAAAAAGTGCAAACATGGATTTTTATGGATTTTCATGAGCAATTTCCTTGGTAGAAGTGTGACTTTGGCCTCATTACATTGAATGGACTCCTTTCAAGGCCTCTGATGGAAAATATAAGTATAACAACCATGACAAGAAGAACACATAACATAAAATCACAACAAAGGAGATAGTTCACAAAATATTTTCAAATTAAACCTTCAACACAAAAGTCCCACACCATGGCTAGCCTAAACACTATAGATAAAACACTTGAAAATTTATAGAGTAGGGAAACCTGTAACAATCCCCAGTTGAACATGGTCATTACTACGCAAAAATCATATAAAAAAGAAAATTTTCTCTGCTAACTATTTTCCTGGAGCTTACCAGCTATGAATTACACACAGATTTAACTACATCATGATATAATAATTAAATTCATCTACAACTTGATAAAAACAACATGAATGAAATTTAAATAACTCAACACAACAACATATAAATCGTTCTCGAACACAAAGTTAATACATATCAATTAAACTCATAATGCAATATTGAAACAAGGTAAAACACTTAACTTTTAAAATGGTTGTGCAACCAACTACGTGGGACAAGAATTCCACCCAACAAGAGAATTTTTTCTCAAAATCTCAACAACAGGTCATCCCCGAGCTAGGGACAGAAATCCAAGAAAGAGGGTGGTCTCTCACTGTCCACTCATAGCTCAGAAAATCCCATAACCAACTAGTATTCTCCTACAGCTATCCCAATTTTCTACCATCTCTCTTCCTCTCTACCTTCCCAACCCAAGGAATATATCCCTTCACTTATATCATTCCATCAGGAATCTGATTCATTTATCAGGGTCTCTCTAGCATAGGTACCCAGGAATCTCTCTACTAGGAAACTCAAGAGAGCTCACTACTAGGAAAACTACTAGAAAAAACAACAACAATCACTTGTTGTTATAGTGAAACTCACACATGAGTTCACTCTTCAGGTATGAAAACCTCACTCTTCGATATTCTACTCCAAATACACTACAAAATTCCCCCCTCCATGGTTTCTCCAGCTCCAAGCTCTTCTTCCCTACTCTCTGCTTGTTGTTCATGCAAAAACATTGACTGTTGAAAACTGTTGTAACTTACCATATGAATTTCCTTTCTTTTTTTTCTTTCTTGACTTACACACTTCCCCAAGATAATTGTACTCAGCCTCCATGCTCCCAATAACTATGGGATGTGACTTCTCACACCCAACCTCTTACATGTACTCAATGATTAACTTTGGTGACACTCAATCAGAAATTAGAAGGTTCATATACCAATAGTAATTTTAGGAAGTGGGTTGAATAAAAGACATGGGTAATCCCCCCCTTGGACCCCTCTTATACATTGTCTTAGACCCTTCCCTCTCCTGTGGATTAATTCAACCCCATCTTTGTCCATATCCCACCAGTAGCTAGCATCACATTTTATTATTAAAGTTCAGAAATACAATTTGCATATACACCGCTTGGACACACCCATACATTATATCGACATTAAGCATTAATTAAACTAGGGATTATAGCAGGGATGTTATAAAACCCCTAGACAAATCCCCATCTAAAGCCCTCGATAATGAGTTATATTTCTATTTTTATATTTTTGTTTTTGGTTAGACCCTTTAATTGTAATTGTACCCCCCCCCGCCCTCTCTCTCTCTATATATATATATCATACTAAAGATACCTAGTGTTAGCAATGAGAGTCACCCTCATACTGCAAGAGGGTAAGACCGGTGCCCATAAAAATGTTTGGTGGATGTTGGTTTTGTGAGTGGAGGTCAAATGGATAAAACTCAGTACAAGAATGATTTTAACACATAAACTGGACAAGCAATGCATAGGGAAGTGAGGGCCTCATTAAATTAAATCAGTGATTTGAGTTTAAGTGTGAGCAGAAGGAAGACTTAGTGAGAGAGGTGAACAAGACTTCTATGGGCATATGTCTTTCAAGTAGCTTGGTGAATAAAAAACTCAAGCTCAAGAGCACTCTTGAACTCAAGTTTTAGACACTTAAATATGTCACAACATGATACTAATCAAACCTACATTATCATACAACTACAACAACTCAATTGGATCCTCCATGCTTGATCTTTTCAGCGTATGGGGGAATAGAATAACAAGGAAGATGACTAAAACTAGCCACAACAATACAATAATCAAACCTACATTACAATAGAACTACAACCCTCGACCAGATCCTCCATGCCCGAGTGTTTTAGCATAGTTTTTACAAAAGGATGAGAGAAGTTGGCTTCTATTAATGTGAAAGTATCAAGTTTGAAACATAACCAGAGAACAACTCAGGAATCAAAACATTACAAAATAGGGAGGTCTTCTCAACCAGTTGACAACCTTAAAAAAATATTGAACTGATCTATTTATACTCAGATCAGTCTACAACTACCAGGAGTGTGATCTGGCCATTCCATTCAAAGCCTTTCGTCTGCCCCTTCCTTTGTCATAATGAGCGTGTATCCTCTAGTTAGATGCAAACTTAGCTTAGCATGGGTCTACAGGAAAAATTATCCATGGAGGGTACCTCAGGCTGACAATTCCATCTCCATGGCCAAACCCTCCATGCTTTCTAATTACTGGGTGATTCGAGGTTTCAACCACCACTCCTTTTTCATTAACTTATTTTTCTCAGGATTGCGACGAGGATTAATGTTTAGGGGGAGGCCACGCACTGGTCTTGGATTGGATGTTTTACAATCATGTGATTGTGGGACCATCAAAGGAGGTTTGGATTCACAATGCTTTTGAACCTGCAATTCACCACCTTCTGCCACGTCACTCTTTTACTATACCACGGTTTCAATTGTGGGACCTCTCAATAATTTTAACAGTCAAGCAAGTTGCGCCCCCATAATGAAACATGTCCATTGATTTGGTCGTGATATGTGATCTAGGCTCTCCTGCTGAATTTAGCACCACCGCTGAATTTTATCTGCCAGCCAACCCTAGCATCCTACTAACCACGCTTTGAGATGGCGCTAATTTTGGTGCTAAACAAGAACACTTCCCAGAGGATGATCTGACATGGAGGCCTGACATCACTATTCTGATGTGTCGCAGGCAGAGGGGTGACATGTGTCACTCAAAAATAGGCTGAAGACATGTCCGAAAATGCTTGAAATGAGTACCATGTGTTAGCTCTAGAAGGATGCCATGTACTTTGGAATTCGGAGCTCGAGAGGGGTCTACATGTAGAGCTGGCATAAATATGGGCCTAGAGTAACATGGTGACCTGAAACGAATGTTGAAACTCCAAATTGAATGATCACTGTCGATCAGAGGAGGACACGCGGCGCTTGATTCTTAACTCTGAGAGAAAAAACTCTGGATGAAACTAGGAGTCGAGATGCTAAAAATCCCGAAGCCCAGATTTCTGAAGAAAACTACCACTGATAGATTTGGATGGACACGGGACAACTATCTATGGACTTCGGGAGAAAATTCTCTGAATGAAAGCAAGAGGGGAGGAGCTAAAACTCTCAGAGTCTCGATTCCCGAAGTAGATATTGACTGTCTGATGGAGAAGTATGCATGGCGCTTGATTTGCAACTCTAGGGCTTCTGCCTAGCCACTAATTCTTGCACAAATTTTTCATTTCGAATAGGCATGAGCCATTGATCTGATCGCGATCTACAATCTGGGAAATCCCCACCTTTTCTTCCATGCACCACTCTTGGATGGACCCTGCTTTCTGCTGCGGAGATTGATTGTTCACAATTACTTTGGGAGTTCATGCTTCAGGCCTTTCCAACATATAGCTCATTTAAATCCTCCAAAGTGTCAAATTCTTAAGTGAGAGATCTGGTGACGCATGACCTTTTGATCTGGATGACCAATATTTACTTCAGGAGTTCGGGCTTCGGGCCTTTAGGCCTTCTCTTCTTGTTTCTCGCACAATCTTCCGAAGTGAGAGATCTGGTGATGCGTGGCCTCTTGATTTGGACGACCAAGATTTAATTTGGGAGTTCAGGCTTCAAACCTTTTGGTGATACTACTACCAATATCGACGACCCTTGCTATTTTGAGATCAATGATCCACAATTATTTCAAGACTTTGGGCTTCGACTCTTCAAGACTTTTCAACACACAACCATTACAATATTCTAAAGTAAATCTTCCTAAGTGAGGGATCTTTCTCCACGTGTTCTCAGCCTACAATGTCTTAGATTTACTTTGGGACTTCAAATCCTCATACTAGTCATTAATCCTTGCACTACTTTGAAATATCGAATGCCCGAGAGACACTGATAAGAAACTCTCTTGGGATCTCCGCCGCTAAAAAATTAACCCGACCACTGCTCGTATTTTCAGCCCGAAATGAGCTACTTTTGAATGTTGTTCTTGGATGCTTCTATGCAGAGCACGGACTTGGTCATCCTATGACCCTTTGACGACTTTATGTGATAACATTTGGCTCCACAGGGGATGGCATGCTCCCTATGAGCTGCCAAGAACACGCAGTTCCAGTGCCTTAGCTGTTGGGTTGTGGATTCGAGCTCAGAAACATCCTGTTGAGGACCACAGGCTGATATGTACACTATATACTTGAAAATAAAGAAAACAAACAAGCTCCAGAAGGAGTTTATTTATGTATAAACCTAGACTAACTGACTTTTACAATGTGCTAGGTGAAAACAAACTTCTACCAGTGCCATTCAAACAACTTCCTAATTGAAAACTTATTTACTCTGTCACTCATCAACAAGGCATAATAAAACTATGACAACAAATCGATTACATTCTTCATCTCTCCTCCTAGTGTTGAAGGTAATATAAAGTTGGGAGGCTTCAATACATGGAAAAAATGCAACTCCATGTACTCCCCTACAGGGCCATAAAATAAGTGACAAAACTTACTGGGTTGGCAACAGAAAGCCTGCTCTGTCTTACAACTGCTCACATTCGGCTGAATGTCTATGGCAAGCACATGTGAGTGAAAGGCCGATGCAGGCTTCTGACCCACTTCTCCTTTGCCTACTTTAATATCATCTGCTATATCAATGAATGGATTCTTCTTTTTAACATGCTTTGCATTTATAAGTGCTGGAGATGAGATAAGATGCAAATTTATCTATTCCTTTTCTCCTTTATTATCATGTACATAAACCACGCTACAAGGTTCCAAATAATCCATGAAAACACTCTGCTCTTCATTATCAGAATATTCAAGAGACATGTTGATTTTCATGAACATTTAAAAAAACAGATACATCTGATATGATGTCAGTTGTTTTTGTGTTAGTTTTAACATAAAGAATATACAACTGTTGATCTTCATGATAAATGTTTTCTTCTTCAGTGAATGCTTCATCACAAATATGTATTTCATGACTAGAAGAATCTTTATGAAGAAAAGAAAACTCATCACAACAACTTTCATAAAGATACTCAACTGAAAAATAATCTTTACAAAATGAATTGAAAGCTGCATGAAAATCTGTCAAAGAGGTGATTATTGCAATGGGAAGAGATCGACACCAATCACGAGAAATCCCCTCTAATGAATACCTCAAAATATTAATCTGAACATATTCATGCACGATATGAAGTCGATGAATAAAATCATGAAAATCCAACAAATGTTCATCTGGTCCCTCCCACTCTTCTCCTCGAAATCTGGGAAGGCTACTTTCCAAATCATCTCTACTAGGCTCTGGATTAGGGAAACCAACTGTTTTTGAAAAATTGCAGAAAGCATACCTCTAAGATAAAATCTTGTCCATTTCAAACCAGTGGAGTCACTAATAGATTTTCAATCAAGGAGTCTCCAATGGATTTTCGAATAGTGGATTCTCCATGGTGAAAGATAAGCGGTCAGAATAATATGTCCAACTTCAGTTCACCATCTAAAACTGGATCTATTCATTGTCGTTCTCCCAAGGAAGATATCTTCACTTTCATCCTAGGAAACGAAGCCATGAATGTTAGCACTGAGATTCACCCTCAGACTGCAAGAGGGTAAGTCCAATGCCCATCAAAATGTTTGGTGGATGTTGGTTTTGTGAGTGCAGGTCAAATGGACAAACCTTAGTACAAGAATGATTTTAACATAGAAACTGGACAAACAATGCACAGGGAAGTGATTTGAGTTTACGTGTGAGCAGAAGGAACACTTAGTGAGAGAGGTCAACAAGAATTCTATGGGCATCCGAATTTCAAGCAGCTTGGTGAAGAGAAAACTTAGACTCAAGAGCACTCTTGAACTCAAGTTTTAGACACTAAAATATGTCATAGCAACATAATAATCAAACCTACATTGTCATGCAACTATAACAACTCGACTGGATCCTCCATATAGGGGCTTCCGCAGTGCAAGATATTAGATATTATTTT
>JASDQU010098260.1:0-21451 GCA_032191745.1 Picea mariana | reverse complement strand
AATGAAAATGATTACTGCACATAAGGTTCAGCGCAGAACAGATATGGAAGAACCAACAAAAATATGATGGACTAGGAATACCAGTAGAACACTTGGAGGCATGTAAAACACTATGGAAAATGACGCTACCATAAGAATGGTCTCACCACTTCATTCATACTTTATAAGGCATACCAGCGAATTGGTATATAGACCAGGAATTGCGAAAAGGAACCAAGACATGGGCGCCACTCCAACAACACTTTACATTCACTTTCTCATTCGAGCATGAGAACCCCAACATAGACATGACCCTGAAACGGATCAGAGATGTCATATTCACTACAAAATCAGAAGTAGAAGTTATCACAGAGGTACAACAACGGAATAAGTAGACAGTCAAGGAAATGATGTCATGCTACCATGTATAGGAAGAAGCACCAAATGAAGATGATTCACGCGATATTCAGATCGAAGAAGTCAAAGGAGAGAGAAATGTGGAAGGACCACCCTTAGAATCAGAGGTCATCTCTATGCCAATCAAGATCAATAAGGTTAACATAGGAACTTTTGAGAAGCCCAAAATGACTAGCATTGGAGATTATTGGGACAAACAAACACTAGAAAGCATCACATAATTGTTGCGCGAATACAACAACCTTTTTCCCATGACCTTTACAGAGATGAAAGGAATAGTCAGAGAATTAGGAGAAATGAAGATACCACTCAGACCTGATGTGAGACCCATTAAAAAACAACCATATAGACTGAACCGCATCTACAAACAAAAAGTTAAAGATGAGATCAATAGGATGCTTGAGGCCGGCATCATCAAACTAGTTGAAGAATCAGAATGGATAAGCCCGATGGTAGTATAGGAAAAGAAACAAGGAAGAGGGATCAGGATAAGCGTTGACTTGAGGAAGTTGAATGATGCATGCTTACACAACCCATTCCCCACACCATTCACGAATGAAGTACTTGAGAACGTAGGAGGACACGAAGCCTATTCGTTCATCGATGGATTCTCGGGATATCATCAAATTAAGATAACACAAGAGGATAGACACAAGACCACATTTGCGACGGAATGGGGATCTTATCAGTACACAGTCATGCTATTCGGATTGAAGAATGCACCTACTATATTCTCTAGAGTGGTCTTAAGGAATTCATCCACCAATTTCTCGAAGTATACCTAGATGATTGGACGGTTTATATCCTATTAAAAAACCATGTGGAAATTTTACGCCTGATGTTAGAATGACGCAGACAGTGTCAGATATCACTGAATATCAAGAAATGCATATTTGGAACACCATTTGAGATACTACTAGGACACATAGACTCAGAACATAATTATAACACGATAGAAAGAGAAGGCTTAGCTATGTTTTACGCACTACAGAAATACAAACATTACCTATTGGGAAAACACTTTAAGATGTTCATAGATCACTCATCCCTGAAATACCTAGTTAACAAGCCAGTGTTGGGGAGGAGAATCTGTCGATGGTTACTGCTATTTCAATAATTTGAATTCGAGGTAATAGTCAAACCAGGGAAACTAAATACATGGCCTGACCACCTATTGAGGGTCACAAATGGAGAGGAACCAACGAATTTGGAAGACAACTTTCTAGATGCACAACTCTTCTCAGTACATATTGCTGATGATTACTACGCAGAGATCATCCACTAATTGAGCACAAGTACTATGTTGCAAGGATATACCACTGCACAGAAGAAGAACCTGGTAGTCCGCACAACCGACTATCAATTGATCACAGGGCATCTATACAAAATGGGCATAGATAACATCTTACAAAGATACTACTAGACCATGAACGACCAAGAATTTTAGCAGAAGCCCACGAAGGAATAGCAAGAGGGCACTACGCAGGAAAATCTACTGCGCAGAAGGTACTACACACATGATTATGGTGGCCAACAATACATAGAGACTCGAAAGAATATTGTCAGCAATGTGATGTCTATCAATGGGTCGACAAACCCAACAGAAGGGACAAGATGCCATTATGACCACAAGTGACACTTCAGGCATTTGAAAAATGGGCAATAGAATTTGTGGGACCCATTAACCCACCTGCCAAGAGAACAAGGGAGAGATATATTATTAGCGTGACCAAATATTTAACAAGATGGGTGAAAGATGCACCAGTAAAAGATTGCAGCGTAGAAATAGCTGCCCACTTTCTTTTCGAACATGTAATTACTAGATTTGGGTGCCCAAGAATTTTGATGAGCGACCAAGGAATGCACTTCATCAACAACACCATTCGAGTGATGCTCGAAGAGTTCGAATTTCATCACCAAAAAATCACACCGTATCATCCACAGGCTAATGGCACAGTAGAAGCCTTCAACAAAATTCTAGAGAATGCATTGACAAAGATATGTAACGTCAACAGGGATGATTGGGATCTGAAGGTACCAGCATTACTATGGGTGTATAGAACCACATGAAAACAGTTGACAGGTCACACACCATTCAAACTGGTCTATGGTCAAGAAGCAGTAGTGTCATTAGAATTTATAATACCTAGTCTACGTGTAGCAGCTATCACACAAATAACAGAACGAGGCACAGTCCAGGAATGACTGGATCAATTACTATCAATGGAGGAAGACCGAATCTTGGAAGGATTCCACCAACAAGTACAAAAAGTGAGAGACAAAGCGTGGCATGACCGCCACTTCAAGAGAAAGATGTTCAAGGAAGGAGATCTAGTATTTCTCTACGGCAGTAAAGCGCTGCAGCACCCAGGGAAGCTGAGGATGCATTAGCTAGGACCATACGAGGTAAAAGTCGTCATGGATGGAGGAGATGTACAGTTGAAAGATATAGCAGGTGCAGACCTCAAAGGAATGATTAATGGGAGCCGGCTAAAGCTATACAAGGATAGTCGACTACCCACCACGCAGTTAAAAAAAAACAATGCACAGCATGACGAACAAGTTGCATACGCAACACGAAACCAATGAGGGAAAAGAAAACGGCCATATCAGAAAGGGAAATAAGTGAGAAAATGAAATTTAGTAAAAGCACACTGACAGGACAACATGTGGCAGAATTAAGGCAAGGAAAGGACGGATGGGATGTCGCCAGCAAAGTAGCCATAAGGGCAGGTACAAAACTATCGCAGATGCATTGAACCCACACTTATGGTGAATTAATCTCACAAGGTAGGAGGCATCCTCAACAAGCTTCATGGAACACCCATAAAACACACGAGCACAAAAACAGTTAGTCTATTCACACAAAAAGAACAGAGAAACAAAAATTGTAACCTGAATGCACAGAGCGAGATCAGAGAGCTTATCCGAGCTATTTGAACCAAGAAAATGTCCGCCACACACCAATATGGCACCAACAAAACTCGTAGAACCAAGACAGACAGTCAGACCAACTACGGTTCAAACTAGGTCACGAGGAACATGGGAAGAGGACGACCAACAGTCATTGGAGATCGTCGATATTGATGAAATCCTATCATTAGAGGACATTCCAGTCGAAACAACACCGATCCAAGAAGAGATCCCACATCGCCAAGTAGAAACAAAGAAAGAGGACACACCAGAAGCAGTGCAAGAGCCTCAGAATGAAGCAGTAGGAACTCATCAGGAAGGACAGCCAGAAAACACCGAAGCATCCACAGAAATAAATAGAAGCACACAGAACCCGGAAGTAGAGGTCCAACCAAATGTTCCACAAATACCCATCCCAGACTCTTCTTTTTCGATTGAGCCAACTAGTGAAATGGGAAAGGCTTAGGAAGAATGGATGGCAAAGCAGCAACCATAATTTGTTGGAACTTCGAACCAAACAACACAGAAGGAAGACAGGATTCAGATACTAAGCTTTCCTTGAAAGAAACCAACTGCAGAGATTGTGCTACCTTGCACACCAGAAGGAATACAGCTGGAATCACAGCTATTGGGTCACGTCAGAAAGCTCAAATTTTCCAACTACGATGTAGTGAATGAAAGAAAATATCTAGAGCTTGCACCAAAAGTCTTTACGGAGACAATAGCCATGAACCCTCTTGGAGGAATTGTCACTAATCCACGCTAGTGGGCAGCCAGACTGGACAGAACCGGAATCTTAGGATTGTTGAAGATACCACACTTTGGCAAAGGACAATATGCGATAGCATGTATTAAGAAACTGTTAACATTTACACATGGAGGGGATGTATGGATGGACAAACCCATCCCCATAACTATTGAACTTATTGCACAGATTACAGGACTACCCATCTGGGGTATGGATCCTGTGTTGATACTGGACAACAAGTCCAAGGAAAAAGAATTGGCAAAATAAATGAAGAAGTAATATGACATTGACAGGGGAACGAGAGGAATTATAATCAAGTGAATTAATGATGTCCTGACACAACTGAGAGAAAAGATCTTAGCCTACAAACTGCTAAGAAAATGATGCAAAGATGAAGTACCGACAAGATTCATCATAGTTGCAGCTCAGTGCGCGAAAGGCACATTCATGCGCTGGGTGCCATATTTGTCAAACTTGTTCCAAATACACTGTAAAGATGCACAGGAAGCAGGTATGGAATTTAATTATTCATGGTTGATTACTCTCATTGCTTTCATGGGATGGAAAGAACCAGACCACGTCACCTTCTATACCACACCAAAGCCAAGAGGAGCGAGATATAACGTCCTAAAATTCGCGCCACTGTCCAAGCATAAGAAGGAGAATGGAATTATATTTGAAGCTTGCCTTCAATAAATGTAGGAAGCAATCAACCGAGCATGGAGGATAACACCAGAGGCTGTCGCGTGATTCAGGGGCATCGCCAATTTCTGGGCTAGGTGACAAGCCATGTGGATACAGCCAAGACAGGACCCACATAAATAGTGGCTACAAATGCGTTATTGTGTCATCGAGGGAGACATTGACATGATCATCCATGAGTGGCCGGATGAATGGAAGATCCCAACCATACCCAGAGAAGTGTCGGGACAAACAACAAAAGGAAGGGCTCCACAGGTGAAAGGACAGCCTCCACAAGTCCCAGTACCCAAGAAACGAAGAACGGGCCAAATCAAGTCAACTTAGACAGAGGGAGGCTCAGAGCATCTAGGGACCCAAAAGGAGAGAATAGAAGCCACTCAGCCGACCAATGAACAACAGAACCCAGTTGAGGGAGCACAGGAAACCGTGGCGAACCCCATCACATAAGAACCAGGGGGAACTAAGAGACCAGCGGTACAGGAAACAGGTGTGCACAAGAAATCAAAGGCACAAAGATCACCACCAAAATACACAATCACAGAGGATGATGGCGAGATGATTGCCATAATGCTCTAGGACTGCCTCGTAGAGGACTTTGATCATGCAACACACCACAGGGATAAATTGTAGAAGGAGCTGGAAGAAATGAGGCAACTCCTGAATAAATTTGGAGAAGCCTAGATTACAAGTAGAAGCAAAGGAATAGAAATATCGAGCACATGGACCATAGAAAGAATGGAGGTAGGATAACATGACTTAGTTCTTCTGAAGCCACATTCCATGGTTTACATAAAGTCGGGCATACTATGAATGGATGAGATTGTGGGACAGACACCACTGAAGGACTTGGATCAAATCTAATTGGTCCTAACACAGATGCCAGCAAAGGCCTTATACCAATTGCATGTTAGCGTTGACCATGAAATACAGTCTCGAGCACATAAAAACTTGGTCGAGCTACAACAAGCAACAAAGGAGAAGGAAACACTAGAAACAATTTGCGTGCAGGCAAAATCGAAAACATAGGAGGAGAAGGAACGCAAAACTAAGTTGGGATACAGAGTGGAAGACATTTTCGGGAAACTTCCAACTACTGCGCAAGGAAGTGCACTCCCAACGGAAGAAAAGATCGATCAGATTGTGTAGGCAATTGATCAATATCAGAAGGAGATAAAGACTTTCCGTGGATAGATTAGACAAACAACTCCACCAGCAGTAAAGGAGTAGAGGAATAAGGAAGAAACAGTGCAACTACAGGAGCTGGAAAACTAGGTCAGTACAATAGCCGACTTGTTGGATAAAGCAGCACAACTCTGGAAAAAGTTGGAAGAGGATCCACAAGTCCAACAATGGGACAAGGAGGAGGAAAGGATCAATGCAAAGATCCAAGAATTCAAGAAGCAAAAAAAAACCATCTGAATTCCAAAACAGGTCAAGCGGACACAAGAGTTAAATAAGTTATAGGCAAAACTTCTCACTGCACAAACACAGAAATAGGAGCGTCAGGCTCAAATAGAACCGTTGCAGGAATGGATAGCAGAAGTACTGGAGTAGGTAGAATAATCCAGAACACAGTCAGCATAGACTTAGCTAGAATGTGTAGAACTGATAAGCGAAGAAGTAGTAGTGCAAACAGTCGATATTATCAAAGAGAAAACCACGCAGGTACTGACAAAAGAAACAAAATTGCAAGAGAAGTTCCAGACGATCATTAGGGGGATCGAGGAAGCACAACGCAATTAGGTGACTCGGGATGAGTCACATGTCAGTGTTGGGGGCCTGTTGGCACCAGGCCGAAGTGGAAAGAAGGATGACCATGGCAAAGAAATGATGCAGGAAACTAAAGTGACAACTGTCAAAAGATCAGCACGTGTGAATGCAAGAAAGCGTGCATTGAGGAAAGCGACAGATGGAGGAAGAACAACATGTGCATAGGAGAAAAACCTAGCGTAAGCAGGGTTAGGGTTCTGGTAATATTTTGTAAGTGGCTCAAGATCCCAAAATGTATAAATATAGATACGAAAGTATCATATAGGGTGGTTGGTTATGGTTGGTTGTTTTTGGTTTTTGTTGTTGTTGTCATTGTTGATTTTATGTTAGTTTTTATGAGGATTATGATTTTCATTGAGTGATTGTTCTGAGTATTGTTGTTGGCGATACGTGAAGGTTTTTATAGTTGTATGAACCAAGTTTTGTAAGTTGTTGAGTAGGAAAAGATAGGAGGGAAGGTAGATCTGAGGATTAGACCACAGGCTGTAGAGCGTGGTATGATCTAGTTCACCTCACATAGATCTTACCCACTTTAGTGGATAACTGTAAGCGTGCGGTGCAAGGAAATCAAGAACTACCATAATAAAAGAGCCAAGAGCCAGATCTTTGTGGGCGTAGCCCAGGAGCGGTGAACCACGGTAATCTATGTGTAATGTGTTGAATGTCTGTATATCTTTAACTTCTTTCAGCAATGGATGATTATAACTAATGAATAACCAAATGCATTATTAGAATCCATTTATATTTTGAGTTATATGCATGTGATTCCTAAGAACAAGTAGATTACAGTAATAGTGCACAGAATAGGGCCTTAATCAAGAAACCCTTTATCCCCTAATTTGTCCTAGACTGTAAACACCTGAGTCTTATAGTCAACCATCTATAGCTATCTCGGGTGAGACTATGCAGTACTTTCCGGGTGCTGTGTTGGCTTCTAGTTTACCAGGAGGGCCGATAGTTAGAGGCTTTTTTGGAACCCCAAATGACATGAACCCTTGGTCAATAACTCAGATAACTGGAGAAGGGAGTCAATAAAAGCCAACATCTAGTATTTGGTTTACTCTTTATGTCTGTCCATCAATTTGAGGTTGATAGGTTGTGTTGAGCAACAATTTAGTCTCAAAACCATCCATTAAGGATTTCCAAAAGATTGAAATAAATTTGGTGTCTCTATTAGATACAATTTCCCTAGGCATGCCATGCAGTATGAATATCTCCTTCATGAAGATGTTGGCAATATCTATTTCCTTGCAAGTTGACTTGACAGGAACGATGTGAGCAAACTTACTCATTTTTCCCACCACGACCATGATGGCATCGTTTTTCTTGGTCAATTTTGGTAATTTGGTGATGAAATCCATGCAGATCGTTTCCCATTTCCATTCTGGGATGGGTAGGGATTGTAACAACCCTGTTGGGTGTCAGTGTTCTTCCTTAACTTGTTGGCATTCTAGGAACTTGGCTAGATAGTCAACTATATATTTCTTCAATATAGACCAATAGAATTGTTTCCTACTGGTCATGATTAGTTTCTGATATCCTAGGTGACTAATATATGGTCTCTTATGTATTTCATCCATTATGAACCTCTTCGAGTCGTCAAAGTTTGGAATATACAATATGTTTCTGTAGGTCAACAGGCCTTCATCGAGCATCTAGTAGCCTTCATACTTTAGCTCGGTACGCTCTTGCCTTAGGTATGAGGTCACGGTCTTGAATAATACATATGTTTCTTCTGCATTACTGATTCTTTCCCTGACATTTGTTTCATATGTGTGTACGACTTCCAAGTGAATCGTCTTTATACTTCTGCTAAGGGTATCGAACACCCTATTTTCCTTTCCTTTGATGTGTTTGATTTTGAAATTAAACTCACTGACAAGATCCATCCACCTACATTTCCTGGAATTGCGTTTTGGTTCATCAAACAGGTGCCTAAATCCACAATGATCTATCATAAGAAAAAACCTCCTACCTAGGAGGCAATGCCTCCACATTTTTAAATCATGCACTATGGCAGCCATCTCTAGGTCATGGGTCACATAATTGATTTCATGCTCATTAAATTTCCTTGATGTGTAGAAAATTACACGTCCCTCTTGCATAAGGACTCCCTCTGAGTCCTTCCTTGCAGGAATCTGTACACACGAGGAAATCATTATCAGGGTCTTCAATATTCATCACAGGTGCATGGGTCAGGAGGTATTTCAGTTCCTAAAATATTTCTTCACATTTTGATGTCTGAGTGAATTTAACCCCCTTTTTCTGAAGTGCAATGATTGGACATTAAATCTTGGAAAACCCTTTTATGAACCTTCTATAAATTATTATGCCAAGCCCGTGAAGGATATGATATCATATACATCCTTTGGGGTAGGCCATTCCATAATCGATTTGATCTTGTCATGGTCTATTTCCACCCCTTATTTAGAAATGACATAGCCTAAGTAATGGACTTGCTTCTGAAAAAAATCACATTTGCCAAACTTGGCATAGAGTTGATGCTCTCTTAGTACTTGAAGTACGAGTCTATGATGTTATTCTTGCTCCTCTCTGTTCTTGGAGTATATTAGGATATCATCAATGAAAACCAATACAAATTTTTCCAGAAATTTGTTGAGTACATTATTCATTAAGCACATAAAAGTGGCGGGGGCATTGGTTAACCCAAATGGCACCACCACAAATTCATAGTGACCATACCTTGTCCTGAAGGATGTTTTGTGGATGTCTTCATCCTTAATTCAGACTTGATGGCATCCAGACCTTAAGTCAATCTTCGAGAAAATGGAAGCACCTCCCAATTGGTCGAACAAGTCATCGATTCTTGGTAAGGGGTACTTGTTCTTTATGGTTGTCTTATTGGGTTGTCTATAATCTATGCACAATCGAAGTGTTCCATCTTTATTTTTCACAAACAAGATGGGTGCTCCCCACAAAGATACACTGGGTCGGATGTATCCTTTTTCCATCATCTCCTTTATCTATAGATTGAGCTCAACCAGTTCTAGCGTACTCATCCTATAGGGCGTTCTAGATGCTAGCATTCTTCCTTGTGCAAGTTCTATCGAGAATTCAATGTCTCTTCTCGGAGGTAGACCCAGTACCTCTTTTGGAAACACGTCTTTACATTCTCTTAATATGGGGTGGTTCTCTATGTTTGGTTTTCCATCCTCAAAAGATTCTAACACTTGTATTGCATATACAAGACACCCCTTTATGCAATACTTTTTCACTTGAAAGGCTGATATTTGTCTCACTGAGATAGGCTTCTGAATCCCTTGGAGGGTTATCTTTCTCCCTTCTTAATTTACACATTATAAAGTTTTACGGTAACAATCCAACTTAGTTTTATAACTAGCCAACCATTCCATACCAATCAACAAGTCATAATATCCCAGGGGAAGTATGTTAAGGGTCGCTTGGGTGGGCAATCCATCCATGATGAATTGACAAGTTAGTATGGCCTATGCTACTTTTCTTTTGGTCCCAGTGGCTAGTTGTACCAACCATGTGTTAACATGTCTAACTGGTTTCATTCTACACTTATCAACAGTCTGAGGGGCCACATAACTCAAATTAGAACTAGGGTCAATTAAAATAGAAACTAGATGGTTGGCGATCATACCTTCCATCTCCACCACTGAAGCTTGGTGGTTGGCTTGATTATTGTCCAAGGCTACATAAATTCATGGCATGCTCCTAGCCACTTCATTAAAGGTCGTATATTCTTGGATATTTTAGACTCTCTTATTGTTTTGTTGTCTGTGTGGACAATCCCTTTACCGATGTTCTTCTCCACAACCCCATCATTTTAAGGGTTCTTTCCGTGAGTTATCAGTCTCTCCTGGGACTACCTCAAAAGGTTTATTTCCACTCTGAGAGGGGAGATTTTACAGATACATACTCCTAGTAGGAAGGTTCATCCTAGAACCCTTCCCATAGTTCTTAAATCTTGAGGATTTAAACCCCTTCTTCTTGAATCTTGAACTACTCTTCTTCCTCCAATCCTCGTGAAGTCCTGACTTATTCCTGAACTATTCATAATAATAATACCTTGCCTTCTGGATGGTCTCTTATAAGGTCTTTGGTTCGTCAAACTCAATCTTGTCTCAGTAGGTCTGAGGTAACCCACTAATAAATCATTTCACTTTTACCTTTTCAGCCTTTATGTAGGGTACATACCTCAGTAGCTTATGGAATTTATTGACATATTGATCTATGGTGAGTTTTCCTAGCCTAAGTTCATAGAACTCATTAGTCTTTCCATCCATGTATTTCTATGATAGATATTTCTTCCTGAAGTATTTCTCGAATTTTTTCCATGTCAAGTCCTTATCATGGACTCCTTTCACATTCCTAAGGTCTTCCCACCAAATGGAAGCCTTTCCATTCCGGTTGAAGATGGTTATTCGAGCCTTCAAGTTTTCAGAGTAGTCATGGACTTTGAAGTATTTCTTTAAACCAAGAAGCCAGGCGTCAACCCCTTCCCCTTTCTTAATCTCTCCATAGAAATAGGGTGGTTTGGTTTTCTTGAATTCTTCAGGATCATGAATTTTGGAATGCTTTCGTTTCTTTCCTTTCCTTTGAGAATGTCAGCTAGTTTTGCTACTAGAAGACCCCTCGGAGTTGAAAACTTCCTTTCCATAGGAATCTCCCGATGAGTGTCCCCTACTTCCAGGTTGGGCCTTATTCGAGGTACTTCTCCTAGTGTGGTCACTTATGGGACCATGTTTTCGGATCTCAGGTGGACTTTGACTTCTATTCACATGTCGTCGGTCCATATGGCTAGTTGCGGGTTCATGCTATAACTGCCTTTGTATGTTGGATAAGCTCTACAACAATACTTCATTAATTTATGTTTGTTTTTCTTGATCCTTTATCAATCTCTCATTGTCGGCCTTGCAACTCTATAATTCGGCCCTGAGGCTCCTTATAGTTTCAACTAGATCTGGAGGGGTTTCCACTGCCCTCCTTTCGTCATATTTTTCACCTCTATTGTGGGAGCCATCCCCCACTTCATAGCACGTCACCATCCTTTAGATTTGAATTTTTTCCCGTGATTTACTGACTGCTCGAGTGCTGACAAAACAATTATTGTTATCCAACAGTCTATTAGTTTATGAACAATACATAGTTGAAATTTCTTAAATGCACACACACAACAGGAAGTTTCATTCTTTTCCTCAATAAAAGTTTAACCAGGCTCTTTAAGAAAGAGGTAAGATAGGGTGTCACTCTTAAAAGTACTCTAAATATGGTTTTTTAAGCGAATCGTCCATGAGCCCAAGCAGGCCAAGTGTTGTAACTTTTCTCTAATACCAATTTGTAACACACCCATGACGGGGCATAAATTTTTTTGTTCTTCTTAAGAAAACAATACCCTCTTTTGGGGTCCCTATTCCATTCTACTCTTCTAGATATTTCCAGCCACGATCTCCATGTTCCAAAACGAGCTCAAAGCAGGTAGGTATCTACACCCAAGACCTTCTATCTCTTTCATTTCCCTATATTTCATATGACCACGGCTATGTCCAGACACCAAGACAACAGGCGCCAAGATGACCACCTCACGAAATCCTCCAAAGTAGCAAACCTCTGAAGTTCATGATCCAACATCGTGTGTACTCGAGGATTTTGATGACCATGATTTACTTCAGGACTTCAACGTTTAGGAGTTTCAAACATTCCTACACCTTTTCCCTCTGAAGTACTCTGTACCCAGAGTTACAAGTTGAGCACCATGCATCCCTTGTGATCGACGACTCGGTTCCACTTCGGGGCTTCGACGTTCGGGGGTCCCAGACGCTCACACCACCTTTTCTCCTGGATTTATTTCACCCAAAGTCAATGATTGATCAATGTGTGTCTATTTCAAAGCGACGGTCATGATTTACTTCGGGAGTTCTCAACTTTTTTGACCACATCTTCCTCCAAAGTGGCTATCTTCCGAAATGGAAGATCTATTGACACCTGTCCTCAGCTAACAGACGACTCAGATGAACTACGAATCTCTAGCCTTTGGGAGTGTTAACCTCCCCACACTCTCTTTCTTCCAGAGTGTTTACACTCAAAGTCAATGATCTTTCGATGCGTGTCTCCCACAGATCGATGACTGTATACCACTTTGTCTCTCCAGGCTTCAGGAGTTTGAACCTTTCCACACTCTCTTTCTCTCAGAGTTCTTACACCCAAATTTGATGATCTATAGACACGTGTCCTTTCTCCAATGTCAATGACACAGAAGGATCCCATTACTCCTTGGATTTCCAAAGGAACTCATGACTATTCACCTAGAAAATTTTATTGGTCTAATGGTTATGATCCTGCCAATACTGATGTGTTCACCGATCGACGGTTCACAAAGATTGTGGGGCCCCAATGTGTGGAGTCTTTATCAGAGAGCTCAACCTCCACAATTTGGAAATTACTCACCCAACTCGTTCTATTCCTGGTCATTTATATTCAAACCCAACAAGATCAACAACGTTAATGAATTGTGATCCATGAACTAGCGTGTTCACTAATTTCACCTTCGCGCTTCGCAATGATTCCCCACAATCGATCTCCATTCACATATTGACTATTCACAGTGATTGTGTGGTCCAATATTCACAATTTGGGAAGTTCTCTCTCAACTCTGATTTAATCATGGTCATTGATCGTCCAACCTGACGAGATCAATAGCGTTGGTGAATTGCAGGCCGCAAACTAGCGCATCTTCTAATTTCACCTTCGCACTCCGCAATGACTCCCAACCATCGATTTAATCTAGCGATTGGTGTTTACTTCATTAAATCCAGTGGTATTTGAGTTGAGCTGACGACTAGGATGGCTTCTCCTCTCGATAAACGACTCACAATCATTTCTATTGTCAGGTTCTTAAGTCATCTAAAACTCTTGTTACTCCAATAGATCGGGTAAATTTGACTATCTTCAAATTTGACATCTTAGAGCTTCAAGCTCCCGAAGTTCATAAATCTTCATGAGCTAACTTCTTTTAGCGTAGGGTTCCTAGACCCAGGTCACATGGACCTTCATATGAATCTTGGGCTATGAAATCTACTATTAGCTAGGTTTTTGGTTAATGACTTGGGTGTGAGTTTAAAGTCTCTTAGACTACTGGTTTGAAGGAAACACTTCCCTAACTCACATAACTTTAAGATCTAAAATAGGGAAAGGTAAAATCGTGAGGTTACCAAAATGGTAGCAGTTCCAAGAGGGTTTCTCCGACTCTGGAACTGTGATTTAATTCCCCGGGGAAACACCTTCAAGGGATTAAACTGGAGCATATGGAAAATAAAGAAAAATCATAAGTTCTCAAGGGAACAAATGCATACTCATAACTTAATAATTTCAATACAAAAACCATTTATAGACATATAAATACACGCATGCATCCATTATTTTCAATTCAAAGCAAAATGCATGAAAACACTTATCAGAACCATAAGGCGTGATGCGACTACTGAAACGGGTGCTCGTTTCCACCCAACCATAGGCTCAGTCACTCCTAATGGATTTACCACTGGCCACCCCTGATATTATACCATGATTCTTTGAGATACATTCTCTCTGTTCTGGCTTAATGAAAGTTAGGGACAAAGGTTACTCTCCTTTTCCTAGTATAGAAATAGACAGGGATGAAGGTTACTCTCCTTCTCCTGACTCAATCTCTATTTTATGTGATCAAAACTCACTTTCCTCTTTTAGTCCTTCGTCGGACCCGAGAACTTCAGCTCTCATCTCTGCACTCTTCGTAGGTCTTCCTTTGCCCACCATGCTTCATTTCTTTCCTTCCTCAACAAGATTGCATGTGGCTCTAATTCCTAGTCTGTGGTCAGGTCTGGAAGCCTTACAGATGGGCAGTCTGCACCATCCCCTCATTAACTCTTGAGGAGGTCTTCCAACCTACCAGCCTGAATGTAATTCATTCTTGGGTCAGAGGGTTGTTCTGATCCTAAGAAATTAAACACAGAAAAGTACTAGTTTGGTGGAGGTTAACGCAACCATTCCCGGTCCCCTCCACCACCTTTTCATAGCATTTTTGGTTTCTCTTAGCACATCCCCTTTCCAAAAATCATGCAACACATATCCATTTTCTATTAAAATAACAGAATTTACATTCATCGACCTTTTATACAAAGGTCCATCAAATCAAACATTCACACCTTTGAGTTTTTCATAGTTCCTTGGCAAATATAGTTATATTTACAAACTAGGGGAAACAGGGTGTTACAAAAATCCCTACAGTGATCACTTTGTCATCAAATTCTAACAACTTCATGAAACAATATAATAATTTGGATGGTATCACATTTATAGGAGTCCCTGGGTTAAGAGGAGAGGTTAAAATGGATATTTCTTTGGATGATTCAGGGGTAGACATTATGGTTCTCCCCTCTTCCTCCTTCTTATTCTTCAATTCTGCATCTTTGTGTGCTTCTGATGTAATCCTTTCCTATTCCTCAATGGCCATGTGGGAAACCTCTTTGGATATATTTATTTTCTTTTCTGTGGCTTCACAGGTGGCTTCATCCTCAGTGGCTTTGTGGGATCTTTCTTCTTCCATGAACTTACGGGCATGTGACTCTTTCAAAGCTTTGCGAGTTTTTTCGTCCTCCATGGCCTTGTCTTTCTCTATGACTTTGTGGGTAGTCTCAATCTATTTGAGAAAAAGTTCTTATTAATTATTTTGTTTAGCCCTCTCTTCTACATTAAGGAATTTCGTTAACTGTTCTTCTTCTCCTTCTTTCTGAGATCTCTTGTATGTATCCATCTTCTCCCAAATGTCTCTCATTACTTTATGAAGTTGTTGATCAAAAAAAATTTATTTTCTTCTTGTTCTACAAAAAATGAATCAAACATGTGTGTGCCTTATACGTGTTCAACACTTCTTCGAATGATCTAGCCTCACGAAATATTTCATCTTCTTCTCTTATTTCATGCTCGAAGGGGGGCACCATCTTCAAGGCCTTGTAGTGGTTATACACGACATTTCTGGGGTCGTGTTTCTTTTTTGTTCTTGTACACAAAATTATCACTTTAAGAGATAATACCTCCTTCCTTGCATGCAAGAGGTTTTTTAGAGTGAATTTTCCCATATTTATTGGGAAACTAGGATAGATCATTTTGTTCAAAATCTATAGGGTATCTGCCACACCAACTTCCATTGTTTGGTACGCCATTTCTCAAGCCAAAATTTTATCTGAAACATGCCTAGGTAATAGGTGTGGTGGAGCATTACATCCTATTGACAGGTGAGAAAATTCCCTCCTGCAATAGGGGATAACTACCCAATCACAAGCCCCAATTAGACTCATTTTCATTTGGGATGGTAGTTTCCAACCGATATGTGGGATGGGTTTGCCCCTCATAATGTTTTATCTTTCAAAAAGAGACTTTATTTTTTAGGCTTTAATCTAACTTAACCTATGTTTATAAAAAGAAAATGAGAATAATGCACTATTCTTATCTAAAAAATGAGAACAATGCTAGAAAAGTGTAGAAAAGGACGATATATGCTGGCACAAGGGCAGACCCAGGATTCAACGCTACAACAACGCACCAACAAAACCCTAACTACCAGACCTTTAGGCAACACTTGTGAAGCAGATGAAGTCTCATCGGAGGTAGAGGCAGGGGTGGTTGCAGGACTCAGATGTCTGCAACCTTAGGTGGGACACATATCTGTGATTCTAACACTTAACAGAGCACTCAGTAGTTAACATTCATCAATATCCAGTCTTATTTACGGTGCAATTAAACTCTAATTACCGAGTATCACTGTATTCATTCAAATCTAAGGTAATTAAGCACTAAGCATATGTACATAAGTCAGATCTAACATCCATCCATATTATTAAGCACTAAGCATCAACAAATCTATTTATCATTCATCTATATTAAATCACTAAGCAAGTAAACACATAAAGACATCAATACATCGCACAAAGCACAGCAACACATCATATACGTGGTTCACCCCCACCCTAGGGCTACTTCCACCAACTCTTCTCTTCTTTATTATCTTTGGTCAAGCTTCTTACAAGCACATAGCATCCAAGTTCTACTCCGCAGAAGACAAGAGATATGTGTGCACTCCGCCAGATCCTCCTTATTCTATCTAGGGTACATCACCAAGCCTTCACACAGTCTCTTACAGTTACTTGCACTAGCCTTGAAAGCCTCACACAGTATGCACAAATCTCTTACAACTGTTGATCACATAGATCCAACTCTAGCACTTAGTAGACCGACCTACTAGGTCTTTCCCCCCCTTTCTTACTTCTCTTAGCTACTTATTTATACATTACAAAACAAGCCTAAACATGGGTAAACCCATGGCCCGACATCCCATACCCATTACATAATCACAAATCCTAAAAAGGACCCTAAAAGGGGTCTATATCCCATGATCTCCACTTCGCCTTCGATAGCCTATCTAAGTCCCAAAATTAGGTCAAACATGACCAAGAATCCTCCAAACTTGGTCAAGGGCCAACATGCCCCCAACACTCACCTGTGACTCATCCAGAGTCACTCTGATCTGACTAGTTCTGCTTCAAAAGCCTCGATCTTGGATCGAGCTATTTCAACTTGTTGTTGTGCCACGACCTCCTGTTCAACGAACTCTTGGATGACTACTTCGTTGACAGGTCCCTCTAAGCGTTGTTCAGCTGCAGTGACAACTTGCTCCAGTTCTTCTCCTTGGCCTTCGATCTCTATGAACAGTTTGTAAGCCTCATCCTGTATGAGTTGGAGCCTCTAAGTTACTTGCACAACTCTTCTTTGAATAGTGTGGACCTGCTTCTGGGCAGTGCGCTTCTCTTGGGACACTTCATTCTTTCCACAGCTGATAGGGGCTTCAACTGTGCATGTATTGTCTCTGCTTGTTGTTTTGATTCCTATAGTTGTGAGTCCAATGCCTTCAATTCTAGATCTTCAGTAAGTCACTCATACATCTGGGCACTACGATCACTCATTTTCTGCATTCCATGGAAAGGACTTTGATTCTTTCAACTGCACTTCCAACATTTTCTTATCTTTGATCCCTTACATCCTATGGGGTTTCGGGTATGGTGTGGAGCTCTAAGTATGCTATTCATTGTTGTAGCTGTTGGATATATTTTGCAAGCTTCTCTAAGTGATGCATGACTCGGTCTTCTGCCTCTGGTTCTAATCCTGTCACATAGTGGAGGGATTTGTTGACTGCTTCTTTCACTTTGAGTTGTTCTGCGAGCAACTGTTATTTTTCTTGTTGCATTTGTACTTTCTCTTATTCAAACTTTGGTTGGAGAGAAACCTTCTTCTGTTTTGCAACTTTGTGTTGTTCTACGATTACACCTTACACTTGCTTCAAGGCCTGGGTGGCTTGTTTTGTTTCTTCTTGAGCGTGACTAAGGAGAGCTTCGACCGCATCAACTATTTGACAGAGTTGGGATCGATCATCTCCCAACTCTTCTTCTCCTAATGGCAAGGGCACAATGGACACTACGCGGCTAGACTAAAGGGTCTGTTGTACCCCTCAAAATTTGCCCTTAATTCTGTTGTACATTTCCTCCTACTTATCTTCTCATTTCTCCACAATTTCCAATGAAGCCTCATTTAGGGCTGCTATGACAAAGTCAAAATCATCGGTAGTGAGCACAATATTCATCTTGGTCACGGTGCCTTTCGATTTATTCCGGGAAGAAGGTTTTAGGGGAGAAACCTTCCTCTTATTTAGGGGATCAACCACATCTATGGGCGGTGTTACTTCACCTTGATTCTGGTCATCTCCTTTTCCATTTATCTCTTCTACTTCGTCATAACCCCCTCGGTCAGGTGATACTAAAGAATTATTTCCTGAGGTGCTTCTTAAGTCTTGGACCTCTTCGGTCTTCTTCATTCTGTTGGGTTTGGGTGTATCATGTTCTTTTTGCGTGGTCTCTGGGTTGTCAGGGTCAGACATCTCTGCAGGGTTTGCTAGAATAAGGAGGTATGTCAACCAATCCTTAGTGATATCCTCAAGGTCCTCTTCCATGAGTTTGTAGTACGACTTAAGCTGCTCCTTATGTTCACAGGATCATGCTGTAATGTATATGAAGTGTCGATCTGCATAGAACTTTATTAGGGGTTGGAACCTCTGTAGGGTGTTCAGAGTCATGCAAGGTTCAACTTCGATGGATCTCTTCATCTAAAGGTAATATGTGTGAAAAATAGTGTTTGTCTGCCATTGTTTGTTCATATCACTTGAGTACCAGAGTGTCGTGAACTTCGCAGCAAGTGGCTCGAATGGTTCAATATCCGAGAAGGTCGCACCTTCTGGCATATCCCAGGAAACAAAGGCGATGAGGATCAAGAGCCAGCTAAAGTGAAACTCATAGCCCTGATCCTGTGCTTCACAACAGTCTAGTTCTAGTTGTTTAACTAGGTACTTCGTCTAGTTCATTTGTAGACCTTCCACGTACTTCCCTGTGAGGTCAACGACAAAGCCTATGACCTGCGTAGGTATCTTCTTCCTTACTAACTTTTCAGCTATTAACTGGCAAGCTAGGTGCACTGTACCATTCTAGATGAAGGCTACCTTGTAGCCTTGCATCCCTTTTTCAACATCGTCGTATGTATCCTTGATCTTCTGTGCTAATGCGTGATCTGTGGCTTTTCCTATACATAACTCTTGCGGGTCGGGTCCTTGCATACTTAATCCTATGAACCTATGGATCAACATCAGATTGACTGTGATACGATGGTCTAGCCATAAGTAGACACCATGGTAACATGAAAGCAATAGCTTGACACAGACATTGACTTCTTGGTACCTTCCAAAGTGTGGGATTTTCATTACGTTTAAGAGGGTGGAATGCACGAGGTTCATCGTCCACGGTTGGGGGATTATCTTTGAGTTCTTCCCCTTCTTCGTGGTCAGGTATTTATACGGGGCAAGCATACTATAGTTCTTGATCTCTGAGGTTGAAGTCACTGAACTTCAATGCTGCGATCTTGTCCTGTTATTCTCGAACCGCATGTATCCCCTTTGGGAGGTATGCAGTAACCATGGTGTACTCAAAATATCTTGGCACACTATCTCGACTCACCGCGTCAGCCAGAGGTGGGATGTAATTGGGCAATATGGTTGGGATCATCTTCGCATTTTCAAGGTCATCTCTATGTTTGGTTCTCTTTTCCGCTGATGTTCAGGATGGTTCGACTCTGTGAGCAGTTGACGGAGAGGATTAAACTCCTCTCGTTGATGACGCTTGTACACCCACAAACATCACTCTTTCAGACATGACTGTCTCAGTCATGAGGTCGATGAGTAATTCCTTCACAGACTCTTCGAGTGTGCTAAGTTCTTCGAACATACATGCTCGTGGTTGAATATCTCGGGTTCGAAGAGTAACTGCTCAATGCAATGGGATAGATGGAAATATCACGATGATCACTATGTGAAATCAACTATTCTATGGGCTCAGATAGTCACAGTTGGAAAACGTGTTCTCGTTGCATGGCACGACGGGGTAAATAGATAACTTGGAAATGGATCTATTTCAATGGGTGAGAATCCTTCATTAACTCAGTTATGTCCATTATGGCATGGTCCCAATGGTCTGGTGGTGAAATTTCTAACCATAAATGCCTTCCTACCTATTCGGGTTGTCAATCTAATGATTATACTATTCCCAATGGCTATATTGATTTTCCATGGTGAAGTGCCATGTGACACAAATCTGATATCCCGACAGAGTTCCAATTTTGCAAATTTTCCTTCTGCGAAGTTCCCTCTAGAACCTTCTATAAATTTTCGATCTTAGCCCTCTTCTTACTTAGTTTTCTAGCCTTCTTTCCAGTGAGCTTCATCTCGAAATTCCTTTTTCCATTCTGATTCTTATCTTCTTTTGGCAGAGTAACTTCGCGCTGGTGAGATTCTTTCCTAGAAATCAGAGGTAATACTTCATCTATATCTGGAATAGGTACTTCAGTCTTATGTGGGTATTCTAGTGTTCTTCCCACTTCAACATCCAAGTCTTTGGTTTTAAATAGCTTTGCTCAGTTATCATGTTCTTCAATCAAGTGTGTGATCCTCCTAGTCATGAAATCTTTCAACTCTTGCTTCTTTTGTTCTAAGACTTCTTCTTCTTTCCTTCTGGGCTGATCTCCTTCAATCCAAGGTTTTCCTAGTAACATAGCAAATGGAGCGTTGTTCTCAATAAATTTAACAACTTCAAATTCTTCCTATGTCAAAGTTCCATGAGCACTCATAGATATCTAGGTAAGTCTTTCACATAGGGTTATTATCTTTCCTCTGAATAATCCTATTCCTTCCAATGAAGGAATCATAGCAGGATCCCCTAAAATTTCCCAAGTTCTTTCTGTCATGATATTCACCTATGTTTCCTCATCCATAACAATGTCAATGTCGAAGTCTCCTATTCCTGTTTCAATGCACTCTTTTTCTTTAAGATCTCTGATAAGCTGATATGTCGATGGTCATTCAGGGTTTCTTTCATCTATAGAAATACTTTTTTTTATTCTTTCTGGGGTTTTGTCATGGTTTCCGTTGCTTGACCTTTCTCATGGTCTTCTTGTCTCATATTCATCCTTTCAACCTTAGCAATCATTCTAGGGAAATCCAATACTTCATGGTCAATAGCTTTGCAACATAGGCAACTAGGTCTTCTACCAGGGCATTCCTTAGCCAGATGTCCCGATCTTCTCCAGCTGTAACAAAGGGTTAATCCTCTCTTTATTTTATATGATCCCCAACCTTTCATGTACTATGCACTATATCATGGTAGCTAACCTGCGACAAATTCTTTCTAGGATCCTGCATCCATTTGTTAGTCCAAACATTCTCTCTATGCATAGGTATAACATATCGTTCACTATTCTTATCAGATCTACTCATATCAAATCTTCTTTCTTCTATCAGTGCCCTAG
>JASDQU010098257.1:11410-22924 GCA_032191745.1 Picea mariana | reverse complement strand
GTCCGAAAGGACCTCCCTTGAAAGGGGAAGTAGTGTTGTATTGAGATATGCCATCCTAGTACTATGCTTCCAGTTTAATTGTTGTGATGTAAAGCCAGTCTAGTACTGTGTTTCCAGCTTAATTGCCGTGTTGAGATATGCCAGCCTAGTATTGTGCTTCCAGCTTAATTGTTGTGACGTAAAGCCAGTCTGGTACTGTGTTTCCAGCTTAATTGCTGTGTTGAGATATGCCATCCTAGTACTATGCTTCCAGCTTAATTGCTGTGACGAAAAGCCAGTCTAGTACTGTGTTTCCAGCTTAATTGTTGTGTTGAGATATGCCAGCCTAGTACTGTGCTTCCAACTTAATTGCTGTGACGAAAAGCCAGTCTAGTACTGTGCTTCCAGCTTAATTGTTGTGTTGTGATTCCAGCTTAATTGTTGTGTTGAGATATGCCAGCCTAGTACTGTGCTTCCAGCTTAATTGCTATGACGAAAAGCCAGTCTAGTACTGTGTTTCCAACTTAATTGTTGTGTTGAGATATGTCAGCCTAGTACTGTGCTTCCAACTTAATTGTTGTGACGAAAAGTCAGTCTAGTACTGTGCTTCCAGCTTAATTGTTGTGTTGTGATTCCAACTTAATTGTTGTGTAGTGTGCCAGCCTCGTGTTGTGATGATGAGCCAACCTTGTGCTGTGATGATGTTGTTAGCACAAGATTGGTTAAGGTGCCAAGTGTCAAGAACAAGCATTGAAAACACTCTCACAAGGTTCCAAGCATCAAAAGCACCCACGGATTTACGCTACCGAATTGCATGCAGACACATAGGCGGGCGCTACCGAAATTCTGGTAGAGGCTGAACTGTACAGAGTTATTCTGCCATTTTTGAGTCACTAATTTAAACCTTGGATTGTGAACAATTGAGAAGGTATTTTTGAAAACCGGAGGAGGTTTTTGTTTATAATATTCCAAATAACAAAAACCTCTCTCAGTTTTTCAAAATGTGTTATGGTTTGAGATATATTAGACATAAAAGTGGCGCTACCAACTATTTTACAGCGGCGCTACCTAATTTCTTGTAGCGGTCATGGTTTTGATATTCGCCTTGTTGGGAGGTTGCCACCTGTCAAGGAGGATTCGAATGGCTTCTCAAGGATCAGTTAGATGTCAAGGGACACCTGCACCTAAGATTTAGCTCCAACAAAGGCCTCATGTAATGGGGTGGAGACATTTTATTAATGACTTCCAACAAATTCCTGAAAATTAGCAGTTTGTTGGATTTTTGTCTCTTTGATTGTTGCCACCTATCTCCAAGGTTTAGAATCCAATGGAGGAGATGGGATTCAATCTCCTAAGGTTATGAGGATGCTATTTTCTATTTAAGGAAGGAAATATCTCTTGGAGAAGAGGATTGATGAGCCAAGGGAGGTTGAGAGGCTCTGTTTTTGTACTTTGACAGATTAATTTGAAGATAACCTATCATATCATTTTCTGTGTTAAGAATTCATTTGCAGAAGGAAGTGATGTTTAGCTATGTTTTTTCTTTGTTTTGACTCTTAAGCTTTGTTCTTMTTCAACAACAAGTGTGAGAGGGTTKCTTAGGAGGATCCTTTAAGATCTTCTACCTTGTGTGTTGCAAATCTCTTCTGAAAAGGATCTTCAGATTATGATTCTTCTTCTACTGTATCAATAGTATTCTTGAAAATGATTTTCACGTCTTTCTATTTGCAGTTCTATGTTTTCTCATAAAATTCTTCCACTTGAAATCCTTGAAAGGCTAAACATTGCTTTTGGATGATCTGTTTTGCTGCATATGGAAGATGATTTGCAGGGATAAATTCATATGATTTGTCAAGTCAAGCAGATAGCTTCAGCCCTACCTCTCTCATAATTTCAAAATCAATTTTCTTTTCGTATTTCTTGATGTGTAAGGCTTACCCCTATGCAGTCATGGGGTGACTCCTTCCGCTAACAGATGTGACCAGCCTCGTGCTGTGATGATGAGCCATCCTCGTGCTGTGATGATGTGACTAAACTCGTGCTGTGATGATGATGTATTAGTTTTATACTAATCCATATTGATGCAGATGATGATTTCATTCCACTGAGAATGACGATGTTGCCGATGAGAAAAAATTCCGATGATTTATAGATATGCCAGTCAGTGTTCCAAGATGATGTTGATGATGTTGTCCTCTCATCAACTTGATGTTGTTGATGATGTTGTCCTCTCTCTCGCCTGATGTTGTTGTAGAATACCCTTCTTGTTAAGGGGGAGTGTTGAAATAATGTAACTGCAAAGTGTATTCTAATTATTATTGATGTATTATTCATTAGATCAATCCTCTATTGCAGATTGATCATGTCGGCTATTGTAAAAGACCAAATCCCCTTTTGCGGATTGGTCAAAACATAATTGTAATAGGTAGAATAAGAAGTCGGCCCCAGAATATATTAAAGGTGGTTATAACGACCTAGAAGAAGAAGTCGGCCCTGCCAGTGAAGAGACACTTTCGTCCACACGTGCCAGAGTTGTATAAATAAGGAGGCTAGCGCCTGATTTAGACACACACTCACTTGTTCATTGAGAGACAAGTTTCAGAGCTGCAGAGAGAGAGAGAGGCACATTCTTGGGAGAGGACTTTCTGTATTTGTTTGAGTTATCTCTTGGCATTGTTTTGACTATCTATAATAAGGAAGTTTTGTTGGGTTTTCTCCCCCATGAGGGTTTCCCAGGATAAATGATGTGTCTCTTGTGATTGTGTATTTCTCAGTGATCCTATCTTATGCTATTGTTATCTAGTGAAATGCAAAGAACTCTACTAATAGCTTAAACCTTAACATAATATATATTAAAAAATATAAAAATAAAATAATTAAAAAACAAAATTAAACTTAAATTAAAAATATTGATTTATAATCGAGAAATTTGAATCATAATATTACTATACTAAGTACAATAAACATAGAAAGTTTAAAATTTATAAATTTCATTTACAATTCAGTGAAACCATAAGTCACAACACCATCTTTAGACTTCAATATAACCTTAAAGATCAATTTAATAGTTAAACGATAAATGTAGTGACTATTTACATTGTCCAAAATCAACCAAAATGGGGAGATCTAAAAGTTTCAAGCTTCAAAACACATAGAAGTGTGACAAGTGAAATTCCATCCATGATTTTTTGCTTCATGCTGATTAGGAAACACTTCAATGCTTACTTGATGTTGATTAGCAATTCAAAACACTTCATTGAGTTGCTCTTCAGAACAATAACATTTTTGAATCCCATAAATTTTGTTCCCTATAAAATGGGAAGCTACCGTGGGGTAGTTGCTCCTAGACATGACTTCACATACATTGCATGAGTATTTTGGACTATTAATTGTTGAATTTTCAATTTTCAGATATGATAATTATTTCCTTATGATTTCAAAACAAAATTTTATGCCATTGTTATCATAGAATAATTACACATTGAAAATCTCAACCGAAATAAATTGCAGCGGAAACAATAGAATTATAGAAAGATAGCCATGCACAATATTTTTATCCTGGGAAACCCAACCTTGGGAGAAAACCAACAACTTTTCTTAAGAAGAATTCCAGCCGATAAGTACATCACCATCAATATGAAGAAACCCATCACAGAAATAATTTCTCCCTTGTATGAGGAAGAACCCTCAAAGATAGCGCACCTCAAAATTTGTGCAACTGACAACTGACAACTGCAACTGCAACTGTAACTAGCAACTACAACTACAATTGCAACTGTGATTGGCAATTGGCAGTTGCAACTGCAACTGCAACTGCAAATGGGACTTGCACACTTGATGAGAAGAGCTGTGATTGTGATGAAAATGAAATGATCAAGCCTTTATTTATATGAATTGAGTCACCTTTAATTTCCTTGTAGGGCCGACTTGTCCTTTTGTCTTCAATATTTCATTTAATGCTTTCTGGGGTTTCTTTAATGGTTTGTCTTGTCTTCTTGGCATTTCTTCTTCACTAGAAAAGTTGTTCATGAGCATTGTTAATGTATCATCTCCTCACATGCACGTCTAATTAATATAGGGCTCTAATATTGAGTAGATCCACTGAGAAGCCCCTCATCACAAGAGGTCTCTTGAGCCTACATATTCAACATTAGACTAGAATTGTAAACAAGTCAAACCTGCCCTAGAAAAAATAGATCACTCCATCCTGGAGCAGGCAATGTGAGAGCATCTTGAGTCTTCTTCACTCCTAGTCAAATCAACATGACTAATAGGAGAAAGACTGCCCTTGGGCCATTCACCACTAGCCAAATTAGCATGGCCATGTGAGTGAATGTCTCATTCTCCCTTGGTCAAATTGGCATGATCAATCTGGGAGAATGTCTGCTCGATGCTACTAACTGGAGAAACATCAACACTTGGGCCATTCACCACTAGCCAAATCAGCATGGCCCCGTGAGTGAATGTATCATTCTCTCTTGGTCAAATCGGCATGACCAATCTGGGAGAATATCTGCTCGTTGGTGCTAATTGGAGAAACATAAACACTCTTTCTTAGCGAGGGAGACATTTTGCATCACACCAGCTTGTCTTTGAAGTATACAAACTTCGCCTTATACAGAGGCTTGGTGAGAATATCTACAATCTGCGCATCTGCGGATATGTACTGGAGCTTTACTGCTCCCTTTTGTACCATGTCTCAGATGAAATGATATTTGATCTCAATGTGCTTCGACCTGTCATGAAATACTGGATTTTCAGAAAGATTGACACAACTTTGACTATCACAATGTATTAAGGTCGTCTCTAACTTCTAATCAAATAGTCCTGCAAGAAGCTTCCGAAGCTATACTGCTTTGCGGCTTGTGACACTGGTTGCGATATACTCCGCTTCTGTTGTACTGAGTGATACATAATTCTGCTTCTTGCTAAACCATGATATCATAGTTGATTCTAACTGAAGCAACACCCCGAGGTGCTCTTTCTGTCCACTGCACTCCTTGCCCAGTCAGGATTAATGTATCCCTGCAGCCTCACTTCACCACCTGAGGCATATCTCAGACCATATCCAACTGTACCACGCAGGTACCTCAACACATGATTTGCTGCAACGCAATGGGAATGCCTTGGCTCAACCATAAACTGGCTCAGGGTGCTCACTGCAAAGCAAATATCTGGCCTGGTGTTAACCAGGTACATCAAAGATCCAACCAGCTGCTTGTACATAGTGGGATCCACCAAATTTGAATATGAAGCAGAATCACCCAGCTTCTTCAGATTTGTCATCATAGGTGTAGCTATGGACTTGCATTCCATCATACCGAATCTGCTCAAGATCTCAACTGTGTACTTCCCTTGTCCAAGGAAGATCTCACCTGGTCTTTGCCACACGTCCAGTCCCAAGAAATATGCATCAATCCAAGATCCTTCATTTCGAACTTTGAAGCCGAATCCCTCTTGCACCCGACAATGAGCTTCTTGTCAAAAATATTAGTCCCAACACTTAGTCAATAATAGGCTTCAGCTTCTTATAGATATTCACCAATATAGAAATATGACAACATGCATATACTGGACTATGAGCTAAAGCACAAATAACTAAGCAATCTGAAATTTTAAATCAACAGCGGAATACTCATAAACAATAGGCAAATTCACACATTTGACACCATAAGTCTAGGCTATGCCACAGTAAGAAACCACAAGGAAAATATACAGTTCAAGGAGATTTTTATTAAGCTTCTAAGAAAGTATTTCTAAGTTGCAGTAGCAAATACAACAAATAACCCAGAGTTGCAACAACAAATAACTCAGAGTTGCAGCAACTAATACTACACAGAACCCAGAGTTGCAGCAGCTAATACTACATAGAACCCAGAGTTGCAGCAATAAATATTTCAGCAAATACACACAAAACTTATCTCACACTCCCAACAATGTTTTCTCAGCAAAACAATGCATAAACTCAGCCTTGAAATTCGTGTCCTTGTTGTACGGTCTCCATGACCCAGTATAGTCAACACAAGCTTCATAATTGTCTTGGAAAATGTGCCAGAATATTGTTGTTCTGTACAGTACACAGCTATACGATTTTCTCAGCAGAAAAACCCTTGGAAATTGTGCCAACTGTAACAGAAGTGGCACCTAGATTTTTGCGCCTCTTTTTCTTGTTGTATGGCCAGCCTTAACTGCTGTACGACCTCACTGTAGCAGCTATACAAACTGATAAAAATGTTGAACTGTTCCTCCTTGGAGTGCGTGCCAATCCCTCTCGTAGGGATGCTTGACAACTCCCTCTGTAGCAAACTCTCTTCCTCAAGCTAAGGTCAAACTCTCTTGGGATGCGTGAGTCTTCAACCCCCACTCTCTTCTCCTCAAAAAGTGTGCCCCCTCTCTCCCTCATGAGCTGCCTTTAAGCAATTTCAAAATGTAACTGCCCTAACCTTTGGTCTTCCAATGAGATTGACGGTCAAGATTAGATATTGCTCTCATGAGATCAACGATCACGACTTAATCATCCGTTGAGGTGACTTAAGTCACTAAAGTGACCCATAACGTCATAAAGTCACTTTTACATTTAAAAATTAAAAGACCCAACTTTATAAAGTTACTTTATAAAAACACATTATAAAGTCACTAGGGAGAAAGTGTGCTCGGTGAGTTCCATATGCTGAGCGCCGCCAATGCAGAAGTACCTCCGAGCTACCAATTCTAACACTCCCTCTTAGCAAGAGAGGTACTTCTGATACCACCACCAGAATTTGTCTCCAACTCATCAGCTGCCATAGTTGCTCCCCATGTACTAGAAGTCTCTGCTCTGTCTGAACAGGAAGCCACTACTCCCACTGCACTGGAAGCCTCTACTGTTACCTTTGTTATTCCACAAGCTGAAGACATGCTCCTAGGAGACTGCACTCTCTCCTAAGCATCCATCTGTGTCCACTCATGCCTACTGAGTCCTCTGAGAGTCCCGGAAGAGGACTAAGTCCCCGGTATCAACTCTCTCTCCTGTGCAACCTACCCACTTTCTGACACAGAATCTGTATCCAAAAATCCACTGGACCCCAACACAAGTTATCCCAACAACCTATCTAGACTCTCATTCCCGACACCAAGCATCGTTGTTGTGTCAGTAGTTTCTCCCACAGGATATAAAAGCACATGTCCACCGTAGAAGACAACTCCAAATTCCACCCTCATCCAAAGCTGACACTGAGAGAAAGTTAATAGTCAATTATGGAATATACAATACCTCGGAAACCTCCAGAAAACCTTCTGATTCTAGTTGGAATCTAACCCTTCCAACTCTCTTTACTGGAAGTTGTGGGCCAGCTCCACAATTCACATTGCAATCTGAGTCTATTTCTGTAAGATTGAGGAAAAATAACCTCATACTTGTCATGTGCCGAGAAAATCCACTGTCCACGAACCACAACTTAATGTCCTCGAACCCTAGGCACCCACTGCCCACGAGACCAGTCATGAGAGAGTACTCCCTCTCATATCTCTCAGCAAACTCTGCAATCTCTGCTGATGCTGACACCTTTGGTTCCGACTTCTTCTTCTTCTTGTTCGGACATTGACTAGCGTAGTGGCCAGTCTTGTGACATGCAAAGCATCTCACCTTTCTCATGTCCTTCTTCTTCTCATTGCTCTTTCCCACAAGAGCAACGTTCTTGTCATCTGCACGATCCATTGCCTTTTCCGTGTTAAAATTTCACTCAAGCAGTTAAGTGTATTCTGTATTTTTTTAACTTTTAACTATTAGCACAACAACTACATGCATAGCAATCATTGAAAGAAATACATCCACAATATACACAAGATTTATCCTAGGAAACCCTCTTGGGGAAGAAAACCCAACAAAACTACTTCAATATAGATTCGTCAACTAGTACAATGTCTCTCTCCAAGAGAGATCTCACGAAATAGAAGATAACCAAAATATAGACCAGAAACCTTGACCCCAATAGAGTAGCGCAACACTAGACCAAGAAAGACAGACCAAGAGATAACCAAAAACCCTCCACGAAAACACTCCTCCTTTGTAGTTGCGTCTTCTCCTAAGACTTGCACACTTTTCCTTGAGAGAGAACTTGTTTTGTGTGTGTTCTTCAAGTGAGGCACCTAGCTTCATATAAATAGTAGTTAAGTCACCCTATAATTAGGTCAGGGTCAACTTGTACAATTGACACTTTCTAATTTACATTGACTTTTACAAAGGCACAATAGGGACGAATTTACAGATACAACATAATATTATTCTTTAGGGTTTTGACTTGGTCTTAAACAATACAAATACAATAAGAATATCTTCTGAAACTACTCAAACTTCAACACTCCCTCTTAGCAAGGAAGGTATTCTTCTGGCACGATTGTCATGACTGCTTCTTCAACTAGGGTTTGGCTTGATTATTCTTGGTGAAGTAAGTAGAAAATATGGAATTTGTTTATGTAAATGAATGCTTGTGGTAAATTTTACTTGTTTCATGTTAAAGATTATGAATAAACCTTAGGAGAGAAACATAAGTTACTTCTTTCTCTCTATGGTTTTCTACTTGTCTAACTTTCTCAAGTACACTTTGTTTAGAAGTGGCTACTAGAGCCTTAAAGTGCTAGCACTCTACTAGCTTCTCTCTAATTGCCTATTTCATACACTCTTTAAATAGTCTAAGGAAGGAAAATTCGCTAGGGCCTAAGATCCTTTACTCTCTAGCAAATTGGTCCTTAGGATTTGGATGCTTGAGGCCTTGAAGTGCCAACACCTTTTCCATCCATCCATTACTTCTCCTTTGACAAGTATTATTATTGCTACTTTTTCTCCAAGTTTTTCCATTGCTATTGTTGACTCCATAAACCCTAAAAGGCACTAGTCTAGTCACTATAGTGAATGATTGATCAAACAAACACTCAAACCTTCTTCCTTAAAGCTTTTGCTAACTTTTACTAACCCTAAACTAGACTAATTCCTTAGTTAACTTGCTGCTGTTGCAAATCACTGCTACAACCATACTAATTCTTGCTAATTTACTGCATTCACCTACATAACTTGCACCTAGCTCACTCAGAAATTCCTTGTGACAATTGCCAATCAATCTACTAGATAAATGCTAAGTTTACATGGTGTTTCCTTGCAATTTTGAGCACTAGAATTTGCTGTTGTTGCAAAAGATTGCTACATCCATCTAACTGCAGCAAATTCCTTGCAAAAGTGACATTTAATGCTAGCTAGAAATTGCCAAATTTGTTGCGACAATTAATTATCATTCTGCCTAGTCAAAGCTATATTTTCTTGTCTTTTTCAAGCAATTTCAAGGCATATTTTTGCAGCTGTAACAAAATACTTATTGCTGTTGTAAACTGTTACATTTCTGCAACTTTATATCAGCTAGCCTATTTTTTTAAGGTTCATGGTCTTAAGAAGCACTAACATCATATTTTGTACTTGAAAGCTGCCATATTTTCTTTGTTGTCTTGTTCTGGGCAGGTACACTCCATTTTTATGGTTGCTTCATCCCTTAAAGACCTTAAGAACCTTTTGACTTGAGTGACCAATGAGAGGGGGATTTTCTTGCATCCTTGCCTTAGTATTATCAACCCTTTAGGTCACTGGGGACGTCTCCCTTGGGGTAACTTTGATATACTCCTAAACAGAAAGGGGTTTCCTATTAAGGTGACAGTGATAGGTCACCCCATGTTACGCCAATCTTGCATTCACTTGCCTTGGGCTTTGGGCAAGTACAGATTGTGCGATAACACTATCCAAACCCCACACTCTACTTACAAAATGACAAATAAAAACAAAAAAAACGGCTTTATTTTTGGGCTTTTCTACGTGCATGCGACATTTTGGATCGTCGTGCGATTTACAAAAATATTGTGATATTATTGCCGGGCGAAAATATCGCCGACCTTCGTTTTGGCAATAATATCGCCAACATCACGATAATAACAATATCACGATGTTGGTAACACTGATCTATGTTTCTCTTGCCTGTTTCGTTGTTGTTCTCTTGGATTCTCATGTTCATGGATGTATGCTTAAATATGACTAAGTATTAAAGCTGTTAACAAATTCCTAAGTATACAAGAGTTGCACTAGAGTAGGAGTGTGACTCCCTAGTAGCCTAGAATGGAGTATGGGTGATCTAGGTGAAGAGGCGTAGTCTGGACAAAGTATACTTGGTGTTGCCAAGTGAGAAATGTTGCGGTGCCGCATGCCCTCAAGAGGTGTACGATCGCAAGCAACACTGTGGGGACGTAACACTGCCAAACAAAGAAAGCATTAGAAAAATTCCCCTTTAAAGCCTAAATCATTGCAGTTAATTTTTTCCTTGGAAGGAAGGAAGATGCAGAGAAATAATTTTCAAACTAGAAATTTGGTGATGTACTTTTTCCCGGTGGAAACGTTTAGCAAACTGTCAGTTTCTAGCATGGTTACCAGATTCATGAGCTCGATTCAACTTGCTAACCAAATGAGTCAAAATGACTTGGGGGCAAGTCATACTCACATTGACCAAGTTTGACTTGGGTCAAATAAGTTTGAGTCTGATTACTTGTGCGTGAAATTCAGTAAACCCGAGTCTTCAACCGGCCTATAATGCCCATAAACTGTGCCATTTTGCTCATTTTCATTCCTTGCTGAATTTTTTCTGAGTCGAGTCAAAGTCTCAGCTCTTCTGCCTTGCTGAGTTTTTCCCTGATCGGAGTCTGGTAACACTGATTTTCTAGTACTTATCAGTTGGGGTTATGTTAGTAGGTACAGTTTGTTGACAGTTAGGTTTATCGTATGAACAGTTTGGTTTAAAATTCAAATGTTTTTCTTGTAAATAAAAATAGCAATGAAAGGTAGATTGGCATAGGTGATGGGACAGAATTCTTGCAAGAGAGCTTACCCTTGTTTCATTCTTGCAAGAAAGTTCACCATTCTTTCATAAGGCAAACCAACCCTGAGGATGGTCAGAAGCAATTTGCAGCTAAAAATCCTCTTGTAAAGTTTCAGAGTGCATTGTATCTGATAATCTAAATGAATCTTTGCAGTTGTTAAGAATGCCATTAGTTGCAAGTTTTTTTGTGAAGTGGTTATGACACTGCGGTTATTTTATTTCATTTTTGAATCTGAACAAGATATGGATCTCATGATGTAACACTACACTAACTGATAGCATAAACATATTGCAACCCAACAACTTCTCTGATGGATGTGTAAGAGTGCATAAACATACTTGGTCTTTAAAATTAAATCAAGTTTTCTTCCAATGTTATAGTACCTGTCAATTTTTGGAATTGGACTGGAGGTTCTTATTTCTGAATATGGATTGGCATTGACAATACTTCCTGTTACTGTGTATTCAGCTAACTGGAAAGCGTGTTGGGATTGTTGGACTTGGGCGTATTGGCTCAGCGATAGCTAAAAGGGCAGAAGCGTTTGGGTGCAGCATTGCATACTATTCGAGGTCTAAGAAACCCGATGTACCTTTTTCATACTATTCAAATGTGGTAGACCTTGCAGTTAGTAGTGACATTCTTGTCTTA
>JASDQU010098257.1:0-11390 GCA_032191745.1 Picea mariana | reverse complement strand
TGGAAAGCGTGTTGGGATTGTTGGACTTGGGCGTATTGGCTCAGCGATAGCTAAAAGGGCAGAAGCGTTTGGGTGCAGCATTGCATACTATTCGAGGTCTAAGAAACCCGATGTACCTTTTTCATACTATTCAAATGTGGTAGACCTTGCAGTTAGTAGTGACATTCTTGTCTTAGCATGCCCATTAACAAAAGAAACCCGCGGTATTATCAACCGGTCTGTTCTTGATGCATTGGGAAAGAAAGGGAGACTTGTGAATATAGGTCGTGGTTCCCTTGTAGATGAGAAGGAACTGTTGAAAGCCCTAGTTGAAGGTCGCCTTGGTGGTGCTGGTCTTGATGTATTTGAAAATGAACCTAACGTGCCCAAAGAACTATTTAGCATGGAAAATGTGGTTTTGTTGCCACATGTGGGAACTGCAACCTGGGAGACAAGAATGGCAATGGCAGATCTAGTAGTTGGGAATTTGGAGTCACACTTTTCAAAGAAACCCTTGTTGACTCCTGCACCATGAATTTTTTTTTCTTCGTGGTAGCTAAATGTTTTTGTTATTGTATTTTAGTTCTTGCAAGGGCTCCACTTAATATGCACATGATGAATCACTGTCAAACTAAAAATAGATGTATTTGAGCTTTCCGGTAATGCAAAATAATACAAAGCTACAACATTGTTATCACATACACAAGTCTTTCTAGTACATCTATCCCATGGAAGTTTACATAGCCAAGGTTAACAAACTGGATTCATTTTGATGGATTAGGCATGTGGAACACAAATAATGTATTGTGCTTTTTGGGTTCAAGGTCTCTATCAAGATCGAGATGTAAATTCTCTTCAGTGGACATTATAGGGCTGAAAATGAATTTCCCTTTAAACAAAACCAAGGTTAGATTTATATATTCATAGGAGGAGAAAAAGATATGAAACTCGTGAKTTTAGGATGTAATACTAATTCCAGAGGCATACGGATTAAAATCATTGGTAGCAAGCAAAGGAAATAAATGGTACTTTTCTTTTATTGAKCAATATACATTGATTAATAAATTGTGTGTCACGAGGACAGTGGTGAAAGTTGCCTGTTTCATATGCATGTTCCTTCTCAATTTGCATCCATTGTCTTCCAACGTCACTTTTATCTGCATTGTTTTAGTATTAAGACGGGGATATTGAGCATTGAATTCCTTGTAACTCATAGAAGTGTCCGTTTTCAAAACTCATCTTCAAGTTACTCCAATTCTTGCTTGATTTCATGCTGTAATTGGGAAAATTTGACGGTGTTGAGGATTGCTAGAGTTATGTAAGCATAATGTGGTCAATTTGGAAATGTTTATCAATGTAGATTCATGTTCTTGATTTGCATGTTCTTCTATTATTCCCCTGCAATTGTTGTAATTTGGATATCTTTTAGAGCATTTCATTTTTCCATGGCTTGGTTAGTAAATGTGAATTTATACCGATAAACAGATATAAGGAAGAAAATATACTGGCAACCACTCAATAATGTAATACCCAGAATTGCTGCTTTCAATATTAATTATAAAAATATACAGTACATCTGCTGATATTACAGGTTGCATTCATGTCCTTGACTGTACGATTGCTTCTGTACGAGGATTCTGCTTCTGTACAGAATATAACTTGCTGTAGAGATCACTGGCCCTAACTCGGCCTTCTAATCTTCTTTGTATATTAAATTAATTGCTACAGGCCCTAACTCGGCCTTCTAATCTTCTTTGTATATTAAATTAATTGCTACAGGCCCTAACTCGGTCTGTTTAAGTTGTGGATGTTTAGACAACATCGGGAAGACATTCTCTTAGATTAATAATTAATAATATAATTATTGATTATTAAATAATATATATAATAAATAAATGATAATAATAAATAGTTATTGATTATCCAATGGATGTATTCTTTAATGGATGATCACCATATATTCTCTATATATGGAACACTCATCATTGTAATAATATATTGAATATACATATCATCTCATATGAAAAATCAACATGGTATCAAAGCGGGAGTGAGCTTGACTCCCTCACTGGAGAGCCCAGAAAAGATTCTATATTTTTTAGTGGGTAATGTACAACCCTCAATGTCAGATACAAATATCAGACTGTAGAGATTAATCTGAGATTACACATCTATTAAACAGTTTTAAGTTGTCGAAAGGAAGTGTCTGTTTCATCATCAATTGGTGACTGGCCCTTTGTGCAGTTTTCTTTTAGACTGCGTGCTTTCAGGGATTGATAAATCAGAGCAGATTTTGGATGTGAGCCTGCACAAGTTTGTTGTGAAAACTATGCAAAAGATCAACCGAATACCAGCTGTGAAGAAACCATAGATATTGGTAGAGATATGCGTGGCCCTTCTAGCGATGGGACAGATTTACTACTAAATCAGGAGCCGAACAAAGATGCAATCTGGTCACTCCATTCTACCTGTAATAAAAGCAATATGGACGGTCATCATGCCTTGGATTCTGTTAAAGGCCAGACACAAGAAAATTGTTTGGGTTCTCCTGAATTTATACTTGACAAAAAACCTTTGTTTTCCAGCTCGCAGGAACCTTCGATCTGGAAAAGGATTTCCCTGGTTTTCCAGATCTCCTGAAACATGTTTGCGACCAGATCATATTCATCAAAAAATAGGAGCGCCTTCAAAGTTCACGATATGTGATCTGTCTCCTCTGCTCATACTTCCAGTGGATGGCTTCTAGATCGTACCCTTTGTTTGCCTCAGGGGGTTGTCGGTTTCCATCTCCTTATCATTTTCAATCTCAGGCGAATCAAAGGGAATATTTTCATCTGTCCCTAGGGTTGATTGATCTTCCAAGGAGACATTGGCATCATCATATGACGAGTGCTCCTTTTGGTTTACTCCATGATGTGTAGGCCTGTCTCCGGAGGAGATATCTACAACAATATGCGACTTTTCATTGCATACAAAATCGTGCTCCAAGGAACCCAACGCCGGAGAAATTTTAGGAGGATCTGATCGCATGATCCGTCCCTTGGTTGTCAATCCTAAGAGACAAATGGTGACTCGGGTCACGGATATAACGACGAATAGGAATGGAGAACAAAAAAAAACTCGTATTTGAAAACACTATCCCTACATACCAATCACTAGTTTGAGCAGTGACGGATTGTGCAAGAACAAACGTTGGTCTAGGGATCCAGGTTTGTGCTGAGTTGGACATGGGTGCATGTGCAACAAGTTCTCTTGCATTTAGCGAGATCAACACAAATATTTGGTGTGGATTGATCAAGATGGACATGAGAAGTAGTGACAAACCCTCTTAGTCGAGATCACATGAAGTTTGTGTCAATGTGTTTGTTTGAGGCAACACCATGAGACATTCTACCCAGAGGGTTCTGTGTGGACTAGTAGGGGGGAATGTAGACTTCATCTTGACGTACCTCATATGGTCAGATGAAGGAACCAAGACATTGGTTTCACGAGGGAACCACGAGATGTCTAGTATGGACACAGTTCATGAGTGAGGCCTGAGGTTGGACACTTCAAGATATTTGGGTGTCCAGTATACATTCATGTACTCAAGGAGAAACGAACCAAGCTAGACCCTTCAGGCACAAAGGGTACATTTATGGGGTATAATGAGTCTTCGAAGGCATACCGGATCTACATCCCTGGTTACAGACTGATTGAGTTGAGCAAAGATATTACCTTTGAGGAGGAGGTAACCTTCAGGAGATCTAGAGGATCTCACATGGAGATTTATAGTGAGAGACAGGAAGAGATGGTGCCTTCTCCCCCTCACCGTCCAACAGTTTAGAGGGAGACAATTCAACCTATTGATCCTGTTGATCCTGTAACTCCAATTGATGTTCCCAGAGATATTGCAGTAGGTCGAAAAATACTTGCATGGGTTCGTCAGACTCTGCAGGAGGCAGAAGGACATGCAGCTCCTTGTGGTACCTTCCGAGAGAGGAAGAGACCTCAGAGATATTTGTGCTATGCCGCAACTATTAGCCACATCATTGATTCTGAGACTTCCTATTATGAGGAGGCATCTAGTCAACCAGTATGGAGAGATGCCATGATGGAGGAGTATCAGTCTATCATGAAGAATGATGTGTGGGATATTGTTCCGAGACCTGAGGGGAAGTCGGTAGTGACTTCCAAGTAGATCTATAAGATCAAACACACAGCTGGCAGGAGCATTGAGAAGCACAAAGCAAGATTTGTTGCTAGATGATTCTCTTAGGTGGAGGGAATAGATTATGAGGAGACATTTTCTCTTGTTGCTCAATACACTTCTATCCGGACGGTTATTACCCTTGCAACATCCATGGGTTGGAGACTACATTAGATGGATGTGAAGACATCATTTCTCAATGGAGAGATTGAGGAAGAAGTATACATTGATCAACATATGGTTTCGTGATAAATGAGAGGGAGTCTCATGTGTGCAGGTTAAAGAAGGCCTTGTATGGGCTCAAGTAGGCACCTCGAGCTTGGTATGCAAGGATCGATGGACACCTGATGAGTTTGGGCTTCAACAAAAGTGTTGTTGATCCCAACTTGTACTATAAGACTGTTAATGGCGAGTCCCTGATTTTGGTCCTATACGTTGATGATTTATTCCTCACCGGTACAGAAAGCCTTATGGTTGAATGTAAGTATGCGTTGGCCTTTGAGTTTGAGATGGACCTTGGTATGCTGCACTACTTATTGGGACTAGAGGTGTGGCAGAGAACTGATGAGATCTTCCTAAGTCAGGGGAAGTACACAATTGATATATTGAAGAAGTTTGGGATGTTGAACTGTAAGCCCATGACTATACCAATGATGACGAATCTGAAGAAACTAAGTGTGTCTTCTTCCAATTCCGAGGAGATTGATCCGACCCTGTACAGACAATTGATTGGATCATTTATGTATCTAGTTAACATCAGACCATATATTTGCTATGTAGTGAGTGCATTTAGCCAATTTATGAGTCAGCGGAGACAGACACACTAGATTGTTGCGAAGCATGTGTTGAGATACCTGCGAGGCATAGTTGGACATGGTTTGAGATATACTTCCAGTATTGACATGAGATTGCAGGGATATATTGACTCTGATTGGGCATGAAGGAGCGCAGTGGACAAAAAGAGCACCTCTGGGTGTTGCTTCACTTTGGGATCTGCCATGGTTTACTGGTGTAGCAGGAAATAGACTTCTTTAGTTTTGAGCACCACAAAAGCAGAGTACATTGCATTGAGTGTGGCAGTTTGCGAAGTAGTGTGGCTTCGCAAGCTCCTTGCAAATTTATTTGGACATGTGATGGATTCCATCGTTATTCATTGTGATAACCAGAGTTGTTTGAAGCTCTCAAAGAATCCAGTGTTTCATGACAAATCGAAACACATTGAGATCAAGCACCATTACATACAAGACATGGTGCAGAGGAAGGTAGTACTGGTGCAGTACCTTCCTACAGATGAGTAGGTTGATGATGTTCTTACCAAACCCCTTACCAGGACGAGGACGAAGTTCGAGTACTTCCGTGACAGACTTAGCGTGGTAGAGAATGCCTTTTTCGCTGAGAGGGAGTGTTGATGTTTGCAACTTCCCAAAGCATTCTCCAAATCGTACTCCTTTGTGATTGAGTTGAGTTGATTTGTGAGGACACTTATCCGAGAAGGGATAAGTGGGTTTGGGCTTATAGCCCAACGTCCCTTGTGGAGAGCACATGAGGACATGTCAAGGGAGTTGACCTTGACGTCACACACTATGGGGAGTTGACCCTAGTGTTTCTAGAGGTAGTAGCCTCTAGAAGTCCACATGGGAGTGCCATGTGTGATAGACATTCTCCAAATCGTACTCCTTTGCGACTGAGTTGAGTTGATCTTTGAGGACACTTATCAAGGATAAGTGGGTTTGGGCTTATATCCCAACGTCCCTTGTGGAGAGCACATGAGGACATGTCAAGGGAGTTGACATTGACGTCACACACTATGGGGAATTGACCCTAGTGTTTCTAGAGGGATTAGCCTTTAGAAGTCCACATGGGAGTGCCATGTGTGATAGAACTTTTGCTACTACGATGGTTGTGTACCACTGGCAGAGACTATGTGTCTCTGTACAATAGTTGTGTACTACTATAGTGGTTGTGTACCACTGATAGTCACTGTGTGTCACTAAACAATAGTTGTGTGCTACCACTGGACAATAGTTGTGTACTACTATGGAAATATACCTCCCTAGCTAAGAGGGAGTGTTGATGTTTTAGCATCGAGAAGACCTTCTCCTAGATTGGGATGCAGACCAAGGGAGATAGGATATATTTATCACAAAGGTGCACTTGTGGTAAATGGGCCCAGGCGTAGTCCTTCCTTGATCATGACAAGGAATAATATGGACTCGAGGTACTTTCCACGTGTCAGTTAGCATCAGGTTGACATTCACTCACATGGGTGTACCTGTGGTGAATGAACCTTGTGTAGTCTTTGTCCTAGTTATGGTGATTTGACAAGGAATGATAAAGAATCAAGAAGTTAGATGCTATCACATGCGGACCCAGAGTGAGCCTGATCTTAGAGAGAGCCAATTGGCTCAGAGGGAGAGCCGCAGAAGGAGTTCTCCTCAGTTCATGTAGGAGAGAGACATATCCCAAGACTAACAGACCAGTGTCATGAATCTAGGAAGAAGTTTGTATACTTCATAGACAAGCTTGGTATGATGCAGAATGTCTCCCTCATTGAGAGGGGTTGTTGATGTTTGGACGACATCGAGAATACATTCTCTTAGATTAATAATTAATAATATAATTATTGATTATTAAATAATATATATAATAAGTAAATGATAATAATAAATAGTTATTGATTATCCAAGGGACACATACTTTCATGCATGATCACCATATGTTCTCTATATATGGAACACTCATCATTGTAATAATATATTGAGTATACATATCATCTCATATGAAAAATCAACATAAGTCACCCTTGTGTAGGATCTTCTTGACCCACTTGGTCTATGCCCAAACTACTCGTACTCGACTGTACCGGGGGTGTACATGATGTGCTCAACCCGACTTCCTTCATGCTCTAATGAGATAGCTTGAATCACCTTTATACCATGAGTGGGTCCATGTGAAGTTAAGAAAAACTCATAGTCGTTGGATCTTGGATTAGATCAATGGCTTGGATTTAACTATTTATTGAGAGCACTTTCTCCCTCACTAAATGATTTTAACACTCCCTCTTAGTGAGGAAAGTGTTCTCTATGACTCCCAGCTTCTTCCGAAAGTGTTCAAATTTTCTTTTAGATAATCCTTTAGTGAGAATATCTGCAAGTTGTTCATTTGTGGAGATGTATTAAAGCTTTACTGCTCCTTTCAATAATGTCTCTGATAAAGTGATACCTGATATCAATATGCTTAGATCTGTCATGGAATAATGGATTTTCTAATAGTTTAATACAATTTTGATTATCACAGTATATTACAGTAGGATCCAACTTTGCTCCAAATAGATCTACAATAATTTTTCGAAGCCAAAGAGCTTCACAACTCGCTTGAATAGTTGCCATGTACTCAACCTCTGCTGAACTAAGGGCTATTGATTTTTGTTTTTTGTTGTACCACGAAATCATGCCCGAGCCTAGACTAAAGCACCCCCCAGAAGTACTTTATTTGTCCATTGTGCTTCTATCCCAGTCTAAATCTGAGTAACCGATTAGTCTAACTTGATCTCTTTGTACGCATTGAAGCCCATATTTTATGGTACCTTTGAGATATCTTAAAATATGTTTTGTTGCTATCCAATGCACCCTCCTGGGGTCCACCATGTGTTGAATAAGAGTGTTAACAACAAAACATATATCAGGGCTAGTGTTAGTTAAGTACATCAAACATCCAATTAATTGTCTATAGATGGTAGGATTTACCTTCTCTGACTCAGAGGTGTTTAGTTTCTTAAGATTTGTAATCATAGGAGTGGCCATGGATTTGCAGTCCTCCATCCCAAACCTTTTGAGGATCTCAACTACATATTTTCTTTGACCAAGAAAAATTTCTCCCTTTTGTTGCCAGATTTCTAGACCAAGGAAGTAATGCATTAGATCAAGGTCCTTCATTTCAAATTCTTTGGCCAAGTTTTGTTTGCAACTTGTAATCATTACTTCTACTCTTGTGAGAAATAGATCATCTACATAGAGTACAAGAATGAGAATACTCTCTTTATTCATGAGAAGATATAGATTCAAGTCTGCGTCACTCTTAACAAAGCCAATACTTTGTAGATAATTGTCGATTCTGGAGTATCACACTCTAGGTGCTTGCTTAAGTCCATACATTGCATTCTTGAGTCTACAGACATGACTGGCCCTATTATGAACTTCAAAACCTAGAGGTTTTTCTAAATACACCTCTTCTTCAATCTTACCATGAAGGAAAGTTGTCTTAACATCCATTTGATGTATTCTCGACCCCATCTGAATAGCAATAGACATGACTGCACGAATGGAAGTAAAACGGGCTATTGGAGCAAAGGTCTCATCATAGTCCACTCCTTCCTTTTGAGAAAATCCCTATGCCACAAATATGGCTTTATAATTGTCTATGTTGCCATCGATCTCATGCTTGATTTTGTATATTCATTTGGATCTTACTACCGATTTGTTCTTTGGCCTGGGTACTATTTCCCATACATCATTTTTTTTATTATGGAGGTATATTCCTCCATCATAGAGTCCTTCCACTCTTGTCTTGCATTAGCCTCTTCAAAGCAGGTTGGTTTTGACTCAACAATGTCATTCATAACAGCAACATATCATGAATACCTTTGAGGGGGTATGCTAGTTCTGATAGAGGTCGTGGGTGACTTTACTTTCTCAATAGCTTCTTTCAACAGTTGTTCGACCCACTTTGGATTTTTCTTTTTGGGAGACATTGGTTGTTCTTCCTCTTGTTGAATTTCTAAAGGGAGTTTAGAGTTCTGAGAGGTGGGTACTTCTTCTTGTTGAGAAGGTTCTACTTTCATAATATCTTTGTCCCGAAGAGATTTCTGGAAGGCCCTTTATTCCTCAAATTTTACATCTCTACGTTCTACTATCTTTCTAGAGAAAGCAATGTATACCCTATAAGCTTTGGAAGTCACATTGTATCCTACTAGAATCCCCTTTTATGTTGTGGGATCTAACTTGGTCCTTTTTTCAGCAGGAATGTGACAGTATACAGTACAACCAAAAATGCAAAGATGACTAATGTTTGGTTTCTTCCCCGTAAATGCTTCCTTGGGAGTTATATTTCTAAGCACCCTGTGAGGATTCCTATTATGAAGATATACAACATTGTTACAAGCTTCTACCCAGAGGAACTTAGGAAGATACTGATCATGTAACATTGTTTTTGCTGCTCCAATAATTGGTTTGTTCTTTCTCTCTGAAACCCGTTTTGTTGAGGTGTATATGGGATTGTCAGCTCCCTCTTAATCCCAACTTCTGATTAGAATTTATTGAAGGAAAAGGATGTGTACTCTCCCCCATTATCATATTTGAGAATTTTTATTCTCTTCCCTGTTTGGGTTTCAACAAGAGCCTTGAATTCTTTGAATCTTTTGAGTAACTCTTCTGAGGTCTTTCTTGTCAAAAAATAAATCCAAGTATTTCTAGAAAAATCATCTATAAATCTAATGTCGTATTTAAACTTCCCCCCTATAGACAAATAAGACATGGGACCATAAATATCAGTGTGAACTAGGTCCAAGATACTTTTGGACCTGTGATCACTCCTAGGAAAAGGTGCTCTTACATACTTGCCTAGAGCGCATCCTTTGCAGATCTCATGTTTTGTGGAGAAGGAAGGCATTCCAGTCACGATTCTGCCCATAATTGTAAGGGCTCCATGCCCAAGATGAGCCATGCGCCTATGTCATATCTCACAGTCCCTACCCTCACTGTTGCTAGCAAGAGCATAGTTAGTCGAATTGCAGCTTGCATAGTTTGTCTTTCCTTACCCTAATAAATTTCTCAAAGTCCTTTCCTGTGCCTTTTGGTTTAATGTAGGCCCTTCCATCTTTGAAGGATACTTCATACCCTTTGTCTTCTAAAGTTGAGACTGATACTAGATTCTTCTTTAAACCTGGAACATAAAGAACATCTGAAACGTAGAGGGGTTTACCTGACTCCCTCTTAAACTTTATTGTTCCCATCCCCTTTGGATGATAGGCATAATCATCACCCAGAAGGATTTTGAACCCGAGTTCTCTCTCGTTTAGACTGTTGAAATGGTGTTTATGGTCGGTCATGTGGCTAGAAGCTCCATTGTCTATCTATGAGACATCTTTAGTCTGGGTATAAGAGAGATAGGCTTGACAAACATCCTTTGTTGTTTTTATCTAATGAGGGTTGTTAGATTTTTCTCATCTCTTATAACATGTGAATTAATATAAATAAAAAAATATAAGGAAGAAAATATACTAGCAACCACTCAACAATGTAATACCCAAAATTTCTGCATTCAATATTAATAAAAAAAATATACAGTACATCTGCTGATATTACAGATTGCATTCATGTCCTTGACTGTACGATTGTTGTCGTACGAGGATTCTTGTTTTGTACGAAATATAACTTCTTGTAGATATCACTGGCCCTAACTTAGCCTTCTAATATTCTCTTTGTATTCTGTAAACTGCTACAGGCCCTAACTCGACATGTCTAAGTCACCCTTGTGTAGGATGTTCTCGACTGACTTAGTCTATGCCCAGACTACTCATACTCGACTGTACGGGGGGGTGTACGGGATGTGCTCATCATGACTTCCTTCATGCTCTAATGAGATAGCTTGACTCACCTTTATACCATGAGTGGGTCCATGTGAGGTTAAGAAAAGCTCCTAGTCGTTGGATCTTGGATTTAATCAATGGATGGGATTTAGCTATTTATTGAGAGAACTTTATCCTTCACTAAATGATTTTAACAGTAAAAACTCTTTGCTTGTGTTGATTTTAACAATGACCATTCTGGATTGTGTTATAGCAAGTTTTTCCTCACCCCATGCAACTTGCTCAAAGGGCCTTTCCATTTCCCTATGCAGACTTGAAGTCCCCTTTTGCACTTTCCAGAGCCAAAAAATCATATTTTTCCACATATACGCGCCTTATTAGTTAGACAACATACGTATACGCATGTTGCACCACTACAGTTTGCGTACATCGAGTTTTGTGCTCAAAATTAAGAATCGTGTCGGGTTTCTATGTCATGTCGCGAGATCCATGATCCTTGACCTTCCATATACTGGAAACATTCCGAATCGGCCCTTCAGTTCCATTTGAACGCTATAAATTGGGCCATATCCAAACCGTGGAGGAGGAGAGAATTCAACTTTTGAGTGTTAAATTGCAGAACAATAGTATATTTTT
>JASDQU010098254.1:2712-21208 GCA_032191745.1 Picea mariana | reverse complement strand
TTGAATCATCTTGTACTTGAACATTTAAGTGGGGCAAAAGGAGGTTGCCCCCCTCGAAGAGGCTTATTATCTGAAATTATCTCTTTTTCAAGGTGTTGAGTACTTTTTCTGAGGTTTTTCTATGCTATATTGATATTTGGTTCTTAACATCTTTTGAAGTTCCTCCAACTCCACACATTGTTCCCTCTAAATGTCGAACTAGAGAATTCCCGAAGAATCTCTTCAAAGCTTCGCACTTCGGAGGTTCTTGGATCAATATGAACGCATTTCTTTGAACATCAAATTTATGAATTCTCAGGTTGGCAGTTTGGTGTTTCATTACTCTATCACTTCGTTTCTTCGAGATTCAGGGGTTTTACCTTCATCAGACCACATTTCCTTCAAACACCAAACTTGCGAAAACCTAGAGAATCTCTTAGGTGCTTCACACTTCAAAGGTTCCTGCAACCTCACACTCCGATTTTTTTGAATACCGAATCTCTGAACTTCTAGAGTCTAAACAACAAACACAGACTAAGGAGGTGGTACGTGGAAGAAATAAGGAGATGACATGTGTCCCAATCTGACAGGTGACACGTGTTAAGTTCTTACTGGAATGAACAATCTTTGAAAAGAACAAAACATGATGACACATGGAAAGCATCAAGTGGTTTCATGTTATCCTAGGTAAGGTCAACAAGCCACCTCACTCTGGTGCTTCATGACTTCGAAACTTCGGGGTTCAAAGGTTTCCTCTATAACACCCTTCAAAAATATCGAACGTGGAACTTTCGAATAGGTCGATGTCACTCTAGATGATTTCATCATTCCACGTCATTCCAAATTTCTAGGAATTCGACACTTCGGGCTTCAGAAGATTTTACACCCACATACTTGATAACTCTTGAATGCCAAAATTTCGAACAGTTGTTTCCCGGAGTTTCGGGACTTTAGATAATTTCTCATCTGCACACTTAAAAAACCTTGATCATCGAGATTTCAAAATCTCGATCAGGTCTAGGTTACTCCACATGACATCATCATGTTGTGCCACTCTGGCACTCGAACGCACTTCAGATAATTCCATGCCAGAGCTCATCAAAACACCCGAAAGTTGAAATTTTCGACAGGTGTTCCCCAGAGCTTCAGGACTTTGGGGCTTCAGGACTTTGAAAATTCATATGATTTAGCAGTTGAACACCAACCCACCCCCAAACCCCTAGACACAAAAATTCCAAACACTTGCTAGTATGTGTCCACGTGTCTCCGATAATGGGCGGTTTAGATTAGTTATGGACTTCAAGACTTTGGAGAAAAATCCACTCCACGCAACCATAAATAAATTTCCCCCAACATTGAACTATCTAACCAATTGGGGAATCCAATGGTCCACCTTCTCCCAAATGATCTACGTTGTAGATCCACTCTCGTACTTCAGAGCTTTGGGGCCTTTTCCTCTTTTTGTCAAAAATATTAAAAATTTTCCTAAGCAATGATGTCCGAAGGACTTGAAGGTTAACCACTATGCTCCTTTCCTAGATATGATGTCTATGAATGATTTTCCTTCTCCCAAATAGATCCTATGACCCAAATAAAATTTTTGTCCCCAAAACCACAGTTACTGTGGTTTCTTTCGTCTGTTGGATTTCTCAAACCGCTAAACCTCCTGAGCTTCCAAACATAGCTAAAGTGTTCTCTCATTTCCCTCTTGGCACTCATGGATTCTCTTAAACTTGAGTTTTGTCCATTTCGACAAAATATCGTTCTAAAGCTTTTTCTTCAATATCCACTTACGGCCCATCCAGGCTCAATTTTGAAAACTGGATCTCTAATACCAAATTGTAACATTCCCAGCCACCCAATTCGGGCTATGATACTCCATAAAACATTCTTACTAAGATATGATACCATATTTTAGCATACCTCGGGCCTCCCATTTTGGGGCATGCCACTATTAAAACTTCTCTTATTTCGTATATTCAAAATTGTAACATACCCAACCATAGGCATGTTTGGCTATGCCACACATAAACTCTTGCAGAACATCATACATATAAAACTTAAACAGACAATTACATTATTCTAATACACACATTAATGTGGAAATAACAGTAAGCCTATACATACAACATATACATGCAATAATCCTAAATATAATACATGTACAAATTCAAAGAATGCAACTCATAACATAATTGATAATTATCTTTTTATAGAAGACCACCAACTACATGTAGACCTTCCATGAACCTCCCAGCCTTAGACCACGTTGCTCATCACTCTCAATAGTGGGTCACCCCGGATTTGGGACTAAAATCCACCCAGGTAAAGGGATTCCTAGGCTAGGCTAAAACAACAGGAAGTTACATAGTCAATATGAAGGATTTAGTCCCAAGAGACAAATGACACTAAAAACCTATAGCCCCTCATTCCCCACATGTTTATCCCACCGCATGAAGTATTCCCCTTCTCTACTCAACAGTCATTTGGTTGCCCCACTTCACTTCCAAGGATTCAACAATAAGTCGGACAAGAATTCTTATAGCACTGTAGCTGTAGTTGGGATCCCTCTGGAAAATCACTTCCCCAAAAACCTCTCTCACCTGAAGAGAGTTTCTTACAGGCATGAAAACTTGCTTCTTCAATCCATGGGCCTGACAACCCGCTTCTTCTATCCATCTCTCTAGTCAACTAGAAACCATCTCAGCTGAAGGTAGCAACAAAAAACGAGTATGGAACATGTGATGGAAGCAACAACAAAAAACATGTTTGGTTTAGGCTCTGCCCATAACAACAAGGTACATGTGCGCTACTCCTCCCAGGATGGGCACAGGTTACTTCTGGTAACATGAATGTACGGGGTAGCTCAAAGTGCATACAGGTTCCATAGTTGCGTCAATGATGCAGAGGTATACTCTTGGAGGAAATGGTTGGCTATGTGGATACTTAGTCAGTGGGAATATGTTCATGAATGGGAAAAAGATGGGAAAGAAGACTATTTTCCCCACATATATTTTCATGCACCATGATTGACAAGTGGCTCTCCTAGAACTCGCTTCTCTCCACTTGGAATTCATTCCCTCTTCTATGAGACTTAGGATAAAATAATTATCCTCACCACAATATTTAGGAAATAATAATATAATATTCTCTTGGAGTTAATCCCTCAAGATTGTCCCTTTTTCCTAGTCTCCTAGCCCTCCCTTTCCCTTCCTAGTGGAGCTTAGTCCCCCATACTCTTTTATTGTGTTCGGTTTACATGCAACGATGTATTATATTAATGATATAAGTGTTTACATATACAAAAATAGTCTCATTGTCCTTAAGCATATAGGCTCTCTAGCCTAATCACCACATAACCCTCCTAGCTTATAATCACTTAGCTCACCAACCTATAAACATGTTTACAATTCAGCTAGGGCTCTCCCTTGGGGTATTACAAGTGGGATTCCTAGTTTCCGATGTTAGAGAGACCCTAATAAACAAATGGGACACCTGATGGATTGAGAGAAGTGAATGTGTACATTCCTTGGTTTGGATAGGTCAAGAGGAAGAGAGTTAGAGGAAATTTGGGATAGCTATTAGAGAATACCATTCGATTGTGTGATATATGATTTGTGAGTTGAATGTGAGAGACCCCATTTTATCGTGGATTCCTAGCCCTGTCTCAGAGGTTACTTGTTGTTTATATTTGGATCAACAATTCTATGGTTGGGTGGAACATCCATCCTAATCAGTTGGTTCCACAATTGTTTTAAAACGATAATTGTTTATCCGTTTCATGAGTTAATTTATAAGTTTAACGGCTTTTCATTTTACTCCATGAATGTGAATGATTTATATGTTTTTCAAGATGAGTTTCTTTGTTGGATTCATGTCATTTCAATATGGGATCTAAAAATGATTAAATCTATGTATAATTCATAGTTGGCATTAGCAGAAAATTTTTGAATTTATGTGTATTCCACGTAGTCATGTTCCTCAGTCAAGATGGGGACAATATATATTAGTATTAGAGCATAAGGTTGAACATTGAGCCTGTATGGGCCAACAACCTTTTCAATTTTTTCATAAAATTGGTTGTTGAATAGCTTCACCTATGATGGATTTGGGAAAATGATGAAAGAAAAGTAAAAATCCCTAAATTTGTGAGAAGAGGCAAGTTTGATTTGTCTCAAAGTAGTCAGTGAGGGGATCAATGGTGTCAGTTTATAGGTTGTAGAATTTTTTTTTTTTTGGAAGGTGGAATTTCACATTTTAAATAATGGTGGAAGAATTCGAGAAGCGATGGTTCAGATCGTGTTCGACCTAGTGATCGAAAGTTAAGACTAAATCTAGAGTGAGTAGAACTTCCAAATCACGAACGGAGAAATTTGGGATAAGTGTCAAGGGTGATCATGACTGTTAATTGGATAATGAGATTAAACTTTAATCATTGATGGGGGTGGCCAAGGTCTGCGAGAGTAAGTTTGCGGAATAAATCTTTGCAGGAACAAGGTCCACATGTAGGAGTAGGTTTGTAGGGATAGGCTTGCTGGAAAAAACTCACGGGGGACAGTTTTTGTGGGAAAATTCCCACAGGATGAGGTTACAAAGGCTTGTTGGTCATGAAGGATTGCAGGTTGCGAGTCATGGGGAAATCATGTGGTGTATTAAATAGGCCACCCTAAAAAGGTAAAAAGTCATGAAAGAGAAATGTCCGCAAAGGAAATATCACACAGGTTTGCAAGTTACAACTCATGGGGAAGTATTAAGTATTTATTTTGATAGCAACAAGGAAATGTATACAAAGGAAAGGGCATGCAAGTTTGTGGATTGCAGCTCACGGGAAAATCTTAGGTTCAAGTTTTGACAACTATGGGAAAAGTCCTACAATGGAAGGGCCACCTAGGTTTGTGGGTTGTGTGCTCATGGGGAAAATAGGGCTTGTGTCTTGCAGGAAAATCCTCATAACATGTTAATTTAACCAGTCCATAAAGAGAGTCCACATGAAAGAATTTGATTGACTCACAAGTCACAGGTTGTGGGTAATTATAAAGGTGTGCTAAGTTGAGTTTTCATGGAGGAAGTTCACGAGAAAGAATCTATAGGCTTGTAGGTTTGTAGGTCATGGGTTTAATGTATCTAACCCCCAACTAGATCATCTCACTTGCTAAAATGACTCAATAAAACCTTTTGATACCAAATCCATATGCAGAAATAACAAACAACATGAATTTCAAACTCATGCAGTTGTACATACTAATTAAAAATGTAATTGTTATTTATTAACTATGCATAGCAACAACTACATAACATGCAGTAACATTCAACCACATAATTAAGGATTTAAATTCATCATTCTTCTTACAACAAGCAATGATAACCAAATATAACTTAGAGTAAAATACACAACAAATATATCATCATTTAACACAATTAAACATAGTAGATAAAAAAACTTATCTTATGTAAATATGCAACCTATTATAGAGGACTAACATTCCTCCCAATCATACGTTTGTTGTTCCATATCTCAACGACAAGCCACCCCCAAGCTGTGGCTATGAATCCACAAGAGACAGTGTTCCCTAAGACTGGCTAATGTCCCCCTCTCAACAATCAATTCTCACATCAAATTCTAGTCCACCATCTCTCTTCCCCTTAGCCCACACAACCCAAGGGATGGAATCCCCCTTCACTAAGCATAGTCCCTCAGGACTTTTCACACCCCTCCAAGGATTCTTACATAGGTTGGACATGAATTATGCTTGTTAGGACCTCATGGATTCTATTTTTTCAACACAAATTCAGCCAACAACAAAACACATGCTTCCTTTGTGAATTGTGAACAAAACATTACTCCCAAGAAAAAAACCTCTTCCTCCATGAATTTTCATCTTCAAAAAACTTCCAAACACGTCCAAAACAACTAAATTCAAGCTTCAACACTTAGAAGCCAATTGTTGGCCAGAAAAATCTGAGTAAAAAATGCTCTCTATGCAAAATTGTGAATGTGTAATTCTAGTCTCCTACCTATAAAAATTTCCCTTCTTTATCTTGCTTTCTTGACTTGCACTCTCCCCCAAGGTGATTGTACTCATCCTTCATGCTCTAAAAAACTATAGGATGTGACTTTCACACCAACCCTCTTACATGAATTCAATGATTGGGCTCTAAAATACTCAATAACTAATGGAAGGTTCTGGAAAGGATAATTTAGAAAAAAATCAGAAATAGGTTTTGGTTTAGTAGACATGGGTAAACTCTCCCTCCCATTGGACCCCTTCCCTCTCTTGTAGATATGTTTCCCCTAAATATTTGTCCATGTACATCTGCAGTTGGAGATACATTTTATTCATTATATTCAATTTACATCATTTACATATTACATCGCTTTGGCTCTTGGCCATGTACTATATTTACAATATACATCACTTGGTTCTCGACCATATACTACATTTCTAGTTTTGGGATTGAAAAATGGGATGTTACATTCCCCTCTCCCTAGAAACTCTATTGTACAGTACATGATATTGCTTGATAATTTTACAACTTAATGACTCGTCCAACAATTCCAACTAGAAACTCCCTTTTCCACTCAACCCCCACACTGGTTAGACAAGAATCTCATAGTTTTGGCTCCAGGAACTTCAACTTCCAAAATGGAGTCTTCATTCGCTTATGTACAAATGTACATTTATATTTCTTCAAAATTTAAAAAAAATTGTGGGTATGTTTCCCACATGGCTTCCTACAGCTCCCATGTAGCATCTTCAGGACCATAACAGGTCCATTGAACCTTTACCAAGATGGTAGCTTTGTTCCTGAGAACTTTAACTTTCCAGTCTAGGATGCACACTAGTTCCGCTCAGAAATCATGTTTCTGTTCCACCTAGATCACATTGCAATAAATAACATGATTATGATCAAGTACATACTTTTTTAATAAAGACACATGGAAGACGTTATGAATTCTCATGGATGCAAGGAATACTAGAATGTATACATCGGGTCCTATCTTTTCTAAGACCTTAAAAGGCCCACAATATGGCACTTCCAACTTTGGTCAACTTATTAATTTCAATGATTTTCTCTTGGATTTAAATTTTAAAAACACATGCTCTCCCACTTTGAATTCTCTATGTGTTCTTCTTTTATTAGCATAACTATTTTTCCTATCTTGTGCAACTTTCAAATTCTGCCTATTTTTTACCATCTGTTCTTCCATATACTTTAACAATTTTGTCTGAATCATGATTATGTATACCGGGTTATCCCAACTTACCGATGTGTTGCATTTTCTACCATAAAAGGCTTCAAATGGGCTCATATTTGATGATTACTGATACCCATTATTGTAGGAAAACTAAACTAAATGGATATAGACCTGCCACCTAGAAGGTTTGTTCATTACATATATTCTTAACATATCTTCAATTATCTATCTAAATCTTTCTCTCTGCCCATCAGATTCTGGGTGATATGTTGTATTGATATTTATATTGGTCCCAAATCCTTTAAATACCCCATTCAAAAAATTGGAAGTGAGCTTGGGATATTTGTTTGACACTATTCCCTTAGGCACACAATGTAGCCTAGCAATTTCTCTCAAATACATTTAGGCAATATTGGTTGCCTGATGAGTTACTTTCATGGGTCATCCAGGTGGATCTAAGAATGCTAAAAAAATGAAAGTCTCAAATGTTGATGAAATTTAATTCATTGTGTAGAGCTCAACAAGATCTTTCTAATGCAACTTGAATGGCTCAACCGGACATGGTATGAGAAAGACATGTGCTTCTGAAGTTTTGGAAAAACAAGTAAAATTGGAAAAATGAAGGTGCCATGTGGAATCATTGGAAGGATGATACATGGAACTGTATGGATAGACATGTGGCACCATAAAAATGGACATGTGGTAGTAAGACGCTGACTTGGAAGGTGACATGTGACCTTCTGGCATGGCATGATGATGTGATGTTGACTGTGTGTTGACGTGGAAAATGAATGTTTGATGACCTAGAAGGTGACTATGCATTCAGGTGGACAAAAAAATGTGACACATGGCCCAATTAGTGTGTTCCACATGGCACCCCCAATTGAGCTAAATGGGTTTAGGACTCTAATTTTTATGGCCGAGAGAATCGAACCTCTGACCTGTGTGCTAAAAATCAATTGTTTTAACCAACGCACTATAGATATGGTTTGTTATGGATCATTGACATATTATATTTTATTTTCATTTGGTTGTAACATTTTAACAAAAAGCGAGATCCATGGGGATTGACCCCACAACCTCCTCCTAAATGTTTTCGCGGATAATCCATGTTTTAACCAACATGCCAATGATGCTTGTTATAAATCCCACCAAGGAATACACATTTATTTATTAATCAATTGCCACAATCGAAACATAACAGTGGATGAGAAGGTTTGAACCCCTGACCTCTGCTATATAAAATTAGTGCCCAACCACTACACCACAATGTTAGTTCGTTGCAAGAAACAATAGAGATTTAGTTTTGTGATCCTTAATTTTTGTGCCATTAAAACTTTTTGGGAGATATAGAGTGTTTATAGTCAAAAGTTCCATATTTTTAAGGTAGGTCTGATCGTCTCAATGACACCTAAGTTTGTTCATTATATGATGAGTTCATTTTAGAAACATAATTTCAAGTTGTTATTGTATCAAGTGTCATTGAGCATCAATAAATAAGTCTCTCATTTGGAAGTGGACCCAGAGACGTAGCCCAAGATGGGTGAACTTTGTTATAAACTTGTGTATTGTGCCTTTTTACTTTCTATTTCAATTTCTCTCAATTTCATCATTTCAACTTCTGTATGTTATTTATCACTTATTGAAAATTTGGATAAGTAAGGGGATTCACATGTTAAATTACAAATAGTCATAACGATCGTAATTTTTGAATCAGGTTGAATGTTAATGTATGCTTAAAAAATAATTTGACATCTAAGGATTTTCAGATCAACTTGTTATGAGAGAAGGTTTGATCAATATTTTCAAGTGAGTTCTTACGAGGTCCAAATCCAATCAAGGTGAAGTCGCGCTTGAAGACTTAAACCCCTAAATTTAAAGAGAATTTCGAAAATGATGAATGGAATCTGAAGGAGGAGAATATTCTATAATGATCCCTAAGGCTATGATAGAGGCATTTCTCAAGATGAGGAAAATGGTGGAAGAAATGTACCATAGGGATCAAGGAGGAGCTAAAACATCGATAAAAGTTGAAGGAGAATGAGGAGGTGAAGAACCTCTAGAGCCCGCTTCACCCCCATTGTCATCATCTTCTTCTGATGAAAGTGAACATTCTTCTCATAAGAATAAATATTCTAATAAGTCTTGTCATTCTCATTCTCATGATTTTCCTTTATTAAAGTTAGATGTAAAGTTTGATTTGTCGATCTATGATGGATAATTTAATGCATAAAATTTTGATAATTGGATAAAAAATATTGAAGTATATTGCAGAGTATAGAAAATAATGGATGGAATTGAAAAGATACAGTTGGCTACTCTTCTCGTTGGTAGCACAGCTTTGATATGGTGGGAGAGTCAGACACAAACTGATCTCATCCAATAGGGTAAAATAATTTCTTCTTGGGATGAATTTACTACTGCATTAAGAAAAGCAAATTATACATTAGCTTATATGTAAATGACAATAATTGATTCACAACATCTAAAACAAGAAAAAAGGAAAAAAGTTCAGCTATATACAGAAGAATTTAAGAAGAAAATGTTTTCTTTAGGAATTAAGTTATATACTCGTGAAACTCTCTAAAATATATTGTTTCTATGCATTCATATCTTTGACATACTATATTAATGTTTAATCCTACTCATATTGACAAAGTGTTAGTACAAGCTACTTGTCTTGAAGCTAGAAAGGGAAAGCATGTGTTTGATGATAATACGCCACATAAATTTGAGAAGCAGTCAGAGGGAAAAGGGAAGAGTAAGAAGTCAGCTACAGTGAAAAAAGTTGAGGAGAAGCCTACATGTTCTAGCTACAAGAACAAAATACATGAGGAGGAAAAATGTTGGAAGTTGCATCCAAAGATTCTACCAAAGAAATTCAAATACAACTAGAAAGAAAAGGCTACTACAACATCTCAACCAGATCAGAGATTATATTCATCAGATGAAAATAATACCATAGAAATGGGAAGTAAAGGTATATATACTGGTACTTCTAGTTCTTTAGTTCAATGTTCTAAATTGGAAATTTTTCTTAATGAAAAGAAACAAGGTGATGTTTTTCATATAAGGGTCATGATGAAGCATACAAAGATAAATACTTTGTTTGACGATGGATATCAAGTTAATTTAATTTCTAAAGAAATTTTTAAGAAGTTGGATTTAAAGATCACGCCTCATGTGAAACCATATCCATTACATTGGGTGTGTGAGGATGCTAAGTTTTAAGTAACTAAACAGTGTAAAATCAGATTTGCAATTATTTCCAAGTCCATTAATGAGGTTGAGTTGGATATAGTGCCACTTAACATTTGTGGTATTGTATTGGGTATTCCATACATATATGATAGGAAAGCCATATTATATCAAGAAGAGAACAAGTATCACCTTTTCAAAGAAGGGATAGAATATGTTGTTAGGAGTCACCATATTAAAACTAATGTCTCTTTAGTGAGCACAGGACAAATGAAGAGACTTGTAAATTTTGGAAATATTTTATTCTTATGATGGTGAAGAAAAAAGAGAGAGATGCATCAGATGTTTGTTGAGGTTGTGATCCAAGTAATAAGAAGGAATTGGTAAATATTATTTATAACTATGATGGTCTATTTCAGGAACCTACAAAGTTTCCTCCCAAGAAGAGGGTTGAACATGAAATTTATTTGCAGCGGGATTCTCCTCTTTCTAATATTGGCATGTACAGGTCATCAATGATATACAATGTAGAGATAATGAAACAAGCTCAAGAGTTTCTCTATAAAAGAATCATAAGGCCAAGTTCCTCACCATGTGGATCTCCTATTGTGTTGGTGCCAAAGAAATACGATACATGGAGGATGTGTTTTWACTTTCGAGCAYTGAACAAGATCATGGTAAAGAAATGATATCCWCTTCCTAGAATTGATGATTTATTGGATCAGTTGAAAAATGATGTCTATTTMACTAASTTAGATTTGAGAAGAGGTTACCATCAAATTAAAATTGCATAAAGTGATGTGTGGAAAATTGCATTCAAAATGAAATAGGGATTGTTTGAATTCTTGGTTATGCCATTGTTTTTATGAAATGCACCTAGAAAATTTATGAGGGAAATGAATGATGTATTCATCCCTTTTATAGATGATTTTTCATTGTCTACTTAGATGATGTTTTGGTCTTTATTTGAACATGGGAAGATCATGTAATGCATGTTGGGAAAGTATTTGAACTTTTGAAAATGGAGAAGTTGTATGTAAATATCTCTAAATGTGAATTTGGAAAAACAACTCTAGTGTACTTAAGTTATATTATAGGGAATGGTCAGTTGAATACAAATCCCTCTAAGGTGCAAGTCATCATGAATTGGACCAATCCAAACACTACCACATAAGTCAAGATATTCTTAGAGGTAGTACAATACTGGAGGAAATTTATTGCTAATTCCTCTTTCATATAATATCCTTTTCATGCATTAAGAAGTGTGAAACAAGTCTTATAGTGGGTAGGCAAGCAACACAAATCCTTCGAGACATTGAAAGAGAAAATAAGTATCGCACCAGTTTTGGCTCTGTCGGATCTGCAACAGCTATTTGAAATACAAACCGACGCAAGTGGATATACCATGGAAGCAGTCTTGATGCAATGAGAATTGTATTATCATGTGCACGATAATGTAATGTATTATATTGGAAAGCTTTGTATACAGAGGGATGAAGGAGAAAATGTAATCAGGGAAGCCCACACATCTCTCATTTCTAGTCACTTTAGGGTAGCAAAGATAGTAGCATAGATGCAAAGATATTTTTATTGGCCTCGAATGAATGAAATAGCTTCCAACTATGTAAAATGTTGTGTTTTTTGTGCCACAAGTAATCCTAGAAACAAAAATTTGTTGTTATATACACCACTTCCAGTACCTTCTTAACCATGGGAAATTGTGTCCATGCATTTTATCAGGTGTCGATGCCCATAATAGGTTATGATTACTTGTATTTCCTAGTGGATAGGTTTAATAAGATGTGTATATTAATTCCTTGTAAGAATCAAGTCACAATTGAGTAAAAAAAAAAGTTGTTCTTTAATAATGTTTGGGTTCATTTTCGGCTTCCTACATCTATTGAATCTTATCAAGGCTCTCATTTATTGGGTAATGTTTGGTATAGTTTGTGGGAATTGATGGAAACTTAACTAAAAAGGAACACTACTTTTCATCCCCAAATAGATGGAAGGACATAGCTAGTGAACATGAAAGTGGTACATTTGCTTAAAGGGCATTGTAGTAAACATCCTAAGTTATGGTATGAACAATTGCACTATGTATAACATGCCTATAATTTTTCCATGCATTCCTCTAATAAGATATATCCTTTTGAAACATGTTTGGGATACTTTCCTAAATCACCTATGGATATTTATTTCAGGGAAACAAGTAAAGTGGATGGACAAGATGATGCCGAAAAATCTAAGAGGTTCATTCAAAGGATCTGATAGGTAAATCAAGGAGCACATGAAAAATTGGAGAAGAACCAATACATGTACAAGGCGAGGCATGGAAACCATTGGGTTTATCATCAGTTCCAACTTGGTGATATTTTGTGGTTACATATTAACAAATACAAAATGAAGGGTGAAGGTAAGAATCTCAAACCAATTAGGTGTGGTCCATTTGAGATTTTGGAGAATATTGGTAGTAATGATTTCCATTTAGATTTGTCATATTATATGCAAATTTATTCAGTGGTGAATGTTGATAATTTGAAACTTTATGAGCCTTCTATGATTATGGAAAAAGATGAAGGTGTCCAGGTTCCGACAGTTGATTCTTTTTCTCCGAAATATTTAGATGAGTTTTAGGAAGATGTTATCCTCAAAAAGAAAATAATGACTTCACGAAGGGGTGATGTGGAGTAACTTTGAACTGGTCTTAAAAGGGTACATCCAAGAAAATAAATATGGATACTGATCGGGAAAGTGATGGAGATTTATCCTCACTTAGTTGTTGAGTAATGCATAATTTTTCTCATACAAAAGGCTTGTAGAGGGGAGGAATGATCCAGGTTGTTGTGGGAAATCTGACCCCACAGACAAATTGAGCTCTCCTTAGATGGTTTTTATTGAACTAAGATAGTTCTAACAAATAAACACTAAAATGAAAGGCAATGGTACCTTTTCCCATAGTCTGTCCTCACTGTTCCAAATATTTAACTCTAGATTCACAACTCGAACGTGAAGATGAACCTACAAAAAGGTTAGAAAAACTCTCTACCACTACTACCTAATGTCAAATGATAATAATCCTACTTGAAAAAAAATTAGACACATGCAAGAAATAATGGATACGATAGATGTATCGAAACAGGCTAAGTTTATCGATATACGAAACATGAACAACTTACAACAATGATGTGCTGAAAGTCTCCCTCCACACTTCTCCTTTCCATCCCCTTATGTGCACTATCAGGATACTCTTGAATTTTGAGATCAAAATTTTGGTATCTTTCATGAACTCCCAAAAATTACCCTTCACTCATGAATGACCTAATTTATATAGGAACTTGGGAAGCTTAATATGTTAGCACAAGAAGTTACACCTAGATTGTTGTAGATGTAAGCCTAGTACCCATCAAAATATAAATGGTTTAAAACATGTTTATACTTGAGTGGATCATCAATACCAAGTAAGAAAAGGAGAGGGAAACAAATTGTCTACAGATGCATTCCATTGGGCATGGAGTCATAACATCATATAGATAAAAGGAAGTCAAACTGTATACCATAAAAAAGGGCTATATAATAATGATTAGAAGCATAGATAATATGAAAAAAGGAAGATCACCCATTGTACATAGATCCTTTCTTCAAACATATTAAATATTTCCTAAACAATAGACAATGATTTAATGAGAAAACTACAATAGATCCTTTGTTGTTCATGAATCCATAAATCAATGGAAACTATCATCCTAAAAACCTGCAATATATTCAATCAAGAGGATGATAAGATAAATGTAAAACAAAGAATACAATCCGAGAAAAAAATCTCATCAATCTTTAATGGCAGAAATGTAGATAACAAACAGGCCCCGAGGCTTACAAATCAACAACTAAACTGCTCCTCCATCTCTCTCCTCTCTTGGATCATGAATCCAACCCTTTCCTTATAAAAATACCCTTCATATATATTGAATGATATCTTTATACTCTAAGTAGGTCGAAACCAAGTAGCTACATAGGATCCTCCTCCATTTAGGATTATGTTACAAAAGATTCCAATAAAAACATAACAAATTCCTATTTTTTTGGATCTTGTCTATTGTGATAAATGCCTTTTGAAACAGGTCATGTTGCTTTATATGATGATAGAAAACATGTACCTCATGTCCAAATACCTCCTAGGAAACCATTAAAACCCCCTCATATAGGTGGCATCCCTCCTACATCTTGGATTTATAAAACTGTTAGAGTTCGCAGTGCCTTTGACAACATGCACTGCGAACTTTCCTGTAGGTGACGATTTCAAATTTTCTCCCAAATGACGAACTGGGTCAGGCTAATGTTTTCTTAGAAATTCCATGATATTTTGATTGATCTCGAAATTTTTTTTTAGAAGAACCTAGACCATAATTTAAAATTTATGATGAAATAATGAATTTGTTGTGTACTAATTTGCTACAAGCTGTCCCAAAGTACCATTTCACATCGCCTTTGACAGTACGTGCTGTGAACTTTCCTATAGGTACTTGTTTACCTCCAAAATTATTTCAAACTTTAAAAATTGCATAAGAAGTTGGGAAAAACCTTCCATATCCTACTACAAACCTCTTAAAACATGAATTAACCTTGGAGAAATCATATGAAGATGCTAAATTTAGCTCAATACCCAAAATAATCACTTAAGTTGTAATTGTATGCATAACAATAGTTGGAGGATGAACATGATTCAAGTAGGAGGTGAGAAAATAAGAACAAAAATCCAACTTGGATGAGGCTGCAAACAAGAATAATTGAGGCAACTCTGTGTAAAACAAAGGATTTGCAACATCAGTGGTTAAGTTCCTAGCGCCAGTTTGCAATGCGAATTGAACTAGATTTTTATGAAAAGCTTGCAATATTTTCCACATCTAAGGAGAAAAATATGAGTTGTAAGGTTAAATCATCAGACCTAAATGAATATCAATCGAGGAATGTTTGATCTATCAGAAAAAAGAGAGTTTGTAGCACCAGTTTTCAACGCATAGTTTGCAATGCATAGTATTAGAGAGGATAGAATGAATCAAACCAAATAGATATGGGCTAGGAAGTTTTATTATAAATAAAAAAAGTGTACCTGACTAGGTCTAAAATGGATGGTCTATCCTGTGACTTATGCAACGCTAAAAGTAGGGCATGAAAAATAGATAGATCCGGTTCAATGCCACTACTTTTTGTCTCTTCCCACTCCTGCAAATGGTGAATGTATAGTGGATATGGTTATATTTGCAAGAGGAAATAGTAAATTGCTCCTTTGGTATAACAAACTTGAAAATGGCCATGGTTTAGGATACCAATGCTGACCCCTATTTCTTTCATGATGATAAACACTATCATGAAACCAAGACTCTTACATGGACTAAGGTGAAAATTTTTTACTCATAAACATTTCATGTGCTAACATAGGCTCCACAGGGGATGGTATGCTCCCTGTGAACTACCAAGAGAATTGCAGTTCCAGTTCCTTATCCATTAGGCTACAAAGTCTTATTGTTAATATACTGCAAACCAAGAAACTAAAAGAAACAAAAATTCTTGTATGTTGAGCTTATTTCCCTACTTGTAACCCGATCTCTGAGATGCTTGATCAGGTGACATAAAAAATCCAGTGAATCCATGCAAGGACCTTGTCTATTGATTGAATTCCTTGCATAAACCTGATTAATGTAAATTCAAATTGAAAATTAAATGCAATATGAAAATTCATCCACTTTGAAGAACCAATTCCACTAATTGATTCTAGGTAACTCATAGAGGTCTCTTTATCTAATGTTTCCAATAGAAATGCAAAAGGATATTGAAGAATATGTGTGAATACCACTTGTTGATCGATAAAAAGGAAAGGAAAGCATATGTCTATAGTTCCTTCTTGTTCACAAGTATATAGTAACATACGGTTTTCTTTCTTCATTGTATCATTTTCTTCAAATGCTGATTTTTCTTGTTATATGTTTTCAAATGCAAGATCATTCTTAGAACAAATGGAAATAGTATGATTATTTTTCTTATCATGCATTTCAACCTCAATAAAATTCTCCATATATAGAACCATAGGATCACTAAGAACATGGAAAGGTTTTTTTTGACTTATAATACTATCCTTACGTTACAAAAAACTTGTGTGATTTTGCAGCTCAACTATTTCTGTGCTATAAGCAACTTCAATTTTTTCTTTCAAAATCTTAAATGGATAAAAGAATAGGGGTAATGAATTACCTCCAACTAAGTCATAAATTTTCCTATGATAGAGGTCATAACTATCATAAATGGGCTGAATTTTTTCATAAGATTGTTGAAAAGAATCATTTTTTGGATGAAAGGATATTTCTGATATTTTTTGGAAATTAGCCTCATCATTGTTATTGTACTCATCATATGTAAGAAAACAAAAGGATTCTTGAAGATCATAATTAACAAAACTATAGAAAACATCTTTCTCCTCAACATGTTTCTCTGCCAATGCCTCCTCATGGAATCCTTCCTGTTCATGTTCAATGTCAGCTATGTCTACATTCCACTCCTCATCCTTGATTTTTTATGAAAATTTTCCACAGGATTTGATATTGTCCTCAACCTCTTGAGCATCAATGAACATTTGTTGCAAGGTGACATACCTCCTTTCTAAGAGAATAACATAAAAATATGGATGAAGAGTTGTTACATAACACGGTCTAGCAACAACTTCAGTAGGTCAGATATCTAAATGTATATTGCAATAAAAACTATAAAATCTCTTATTGAAAATAGAAAGAGCATCGTCCCCTGTTTTCAAATCATAAAACTCAGCTTAGTACTAGTCAAGAGATTTTTTCTCTCCCTATTACATTGAAAATGCACCAAATAACTCATCCCATGAATCAATGGAGCCAACCTCTATATTTTTAAACCACAAAGAAACATCTCCAACCAAATATTTGGAAAATAACATAATAACAACATCCTCATGCATGATTTCCAAATTTTCAATGAAATTTTGAAAAAGCTCCCAAATGTTTCTCGGTTATAATATGTTCTCCAACAAAAAGAGGCAAATATTTTAAAAACATGGGAGTTAAGGATGAAGAGTAGATGTTAGCTTTAATCGTTCAAACATTTTTTTTCTTTTTTTTGGACTAAACATCAGTAGGTTGAAAGTAAGGTTTAATGGATTGATTGCAAATTCCAACAATGGTTATAGAAGATGGTACTATGATTAGAGAAGGTGGTGAATCAATTGTATCATTCACATGGTTACAGAGCTGATCATGTTCAGGAAGGATTTGAATACAAAAATTGTTCTCATATGTTTTAGATGAAGGACTAGGGTAAACATCAACTATGTAAGAAGAATGTAGATATTCATCTTTCAAAGAGGGATATACAATAGTAGGCTTATGATCATTAGAGTAAAAAGAGAAAAGGATGATTCCCCTGATATATGAAGGAAAGGACGGGAAATAAATGATAAAATATAATATTATCTCTTGAAGGAAACTAATATATTGATACCTAGACTTCCTTTGTCTTCCTTTCATTTTATGTTTGAGCTTATTCCTCAGTGGAGTTCTGTAACTTGATTTGAATCACCAGCAAGTTCTTCAAATGTCTGGAGTCACCATGGTGAAAAACTGTAGTCTTTTTTGTCACCAATCTTTTCTCACCTTCAAGAAATGGTAGTAATCTATGTCATACAACCCAAGGAATATATTCAACTTCATCCTCAATAGTGGTGCAAAAAATGTTATCACTAGAAGTCACACCTAGACTATTGTAGGTGTAATCCTAGTACCTATCATAATATAAATGATTTAAAATAGGTTTATACTTTAGTGGATTGTAACATCCCACTCTGGCGCACTGAGAAAACTTATTCTTTGAGGACACTTGCTCGCAAGTGATCTGGACTTATACGATGTTAAAACATTTATCCTTGATTATGACGCGTTATGATAGATGACATGATGTTTTACTGCTTTGACGTAGACAGGTGCTATTGACTCAATTTTATTGAGTGTGCAGGGTTTTGGACCTTGAGGATGCAGAGGCATTGGTGGAACCCCTTGGACTCCGGATTGAGTCAGGGAGTGTGATCTTTGGGTTGATTTATTT
>JASDQU010098251.1:8335-21495 GCA_032191745.1 Picea mariana | reverse complement strand
TTTTTTCATTTTTAAGGAGTCTGAAAAAAGATTAACTATGGACTCCATTAGGAATGTTCTTCTAGACCAATTTAATGAGTGTTAAAGAATAAGGTCACTCGACAATCTTTTCAATTTTAGGGAGTCTAAAAAGAGTTTAACTATGGACTCCTTGGGGGTTCCTTTTTCGTAAATTTAGTCCCTCAGGCCCGAAAAAGGGTTAAAATCATACCTGAGAATACTCTTCTAGAGAACTAAAGTTCCTAGAGTATACCTTTGTTCATACAATTGACCATCTGGACTAAAAAATGGGTAAACTACCACTAGACAGACGTGCCTTCAAATTTCAGTTTAACGAGCGTGAAAGACAACAAGATCGCTCGACAATATTTTCATGTTTTAAAGGGTCTGAAAAGGGCTTAAAAGAAGACCCATTTAAAATTTCGGGAGTCCTGAGGGTGAGGTCAAGAGTGATAAAGAATCATGCAGATGAGGTTCAAACTCGTAATCAGGACAAGACTAATAGGGACTCTCAAGCCTATAGTCATTACCAATAGCATGGATGCCAAAAATGCAAGCAAGATCTAACTAGGGCATCCATGAAGGGGAAGGCTCTACCAAGACATTACGACACTTCTAAATAAGAAAAGATGGTTCTGTGTCGCAAATCGGTGGGTTCGATCCGATGGCAAAGTCATAAAGACAACAAGATACAAAAATCGAAGGTGGAATCCTAACTTAAATGCTCAAGTTGAAAAAATGATATTTTTACCAAAGGACCTTTAAAAGTGACCCAAATCTCCCAAAGGCTTCCCGATACCCGAAGTGACCTCTATCGTAACCTTCCCAAAGAAACTCTTGAACCATACTAAATGATTATTAGTTTAGAAAACTGATAAGGGGGTCCCAAAAAATGACAAAAAGGGGCCAAAAAGCCTATAAATAGAAGTTGGCAGCTCATTATCACCATTACTAATTTGGGAAATTGACTCTGGAGCCAAAAACATCCCTTTGATAAAAGTATTGATTCTGGGAGCTTCATTGGACAAAACAATCTTCTGATTGGACCAAGTAAGTACAAATTCACTCCTCTTGCATTTCAATTTTTATTTTATGCAATTTATTTCATTTTTTCGGGGGGCGTAGACCTTTAAAAGGGGTCAACCCTAGGCATATGTGGGTTTTATTGGGACAGAACGCATATGCACACATGCAGAAGAATTACTACACGCGTGCATACATGATTGTCACCACTACAACCCGCGTATGCCCCCAATTTTTGTGAAAAAAATAAAAAAGCAAGATCTAATGCCCCTCCCGAACTATCGCTTGTAGGATGTATGTTGACTGGAGGGAAAGAGAGCATGAAGACATTGAAATTTTGGTCAATGAGGACCCTGTTGTGACTATTGCATTGACTCAATGTGGGCTACTAAAATTCTACCAGTGTCCATTCAAGCGGGCACAACCGAGGCTACTGAATGCCTTGATAGATTATTGGCACCCAAATGAAGAGGCCTTCATGATTGAAGGTCAGTCATTGAATCTGACGATAGAGGACATATACTTCTTGATTGACCTCTCGAGGAGAGGGGAGCCAGACAACTTTTTCACATTTCCTTCAGGGCCTCATAACATAGTGGAGCTGATTGGGCTCCATTGTGAGGCAGGGACTGACAAAGGTGGCACACAAGTTCCGATCAACAAGATATCTAAACTACTGCTAAAAGTGATAGTGTTGATGATTGGGTGGATCACTGGATCCACTGCACTTCACCAAGTGTCCCAAGTGCATATGCATTATGTGGTGCAATGTTTGAATGCACATGTGTTTGATTGGAGCATGACATTACTTGACCACATGAAAATGTAGTTGAATGAGTGTCGCATGTGGAGGCACAAAAACTTCGGGTTTGGGACCATAATTTGTGCATTCTTCTTTGAGAGGGTGCCCAATATTATCCCTCGAGAGATAATACGAGGGCACACAACCACATTTCCAGTTGTATGTAGATGGGTGACATTGTTGCTGTGAAAGGGTGGTGGAAGGACCGTGGGGGCCTTTGATGACAAGTTCTTTGACTGGTGGTCTCGCCAGATTCCAACAATAGAAGACTATCCATATCCTGGAATTGACTTTTCCATAGACCCAAATATGGTTGTTCCTCCCAGAGCAGTGCGAGGAGAGAGTTGGGTAAGTTTTTAATTTTCATAGTTTTTGATTTTTTATTTTCTTTTATATATATCACTTTTTTTGTGTGTGTACCAAAGTATCTGACAATGATTTGTTTTTTATGTGAAGACATGGGACCAATGCGTCCATCTAATTTTGAGAGGACCAGAAAACATCCTCATCCAGAGGAGGGAGCATCTGGAGCCGTCGGACTGACAGGAGCAACAGGGGGGCCTCGACTTGGGGAGGCTAAGAGAGTTTTGAGGTGGGTAGAGTAGAACCTTACCAATTTTACTCATGCTATGCCTATGGCAGAGATTGAGGATCTACCACCCTCTATGCAGCCTCACGTAGTTGGGGTGCCACGGACTTGGGTCCAACTTTTTCGACGTTTGGAAAACATTGTTGTACACTAAAGCTAGGCCAACAGGCCCTACCCTTAGCTAGGTTGGATTGTTTATGTGTCGTGATCACTTTTGTACATTTTTTAAGGCATAAGCCCCATGACTCCTACTGTGTATATTTTTTAGGTTTTCGCACACACACTGTACTCTGATACATTTTTCGATATATATATATATATATAGATATATATATGGCTCTTTTTTGTCTTTTTATGCTTTATGGATTATGTTACAAATGTATTTAGATGTGCGTGTGTGTTTTTTATCTTTACATGTGTGGAAAATGCCAATCTAATATATGATTAGCTAGAGTATCAGTGACGTGATTTAATATCCTAGAAACATGAATGTAAGTAATGTAATCAAAACTTCGCTCTAAGAGACGTACCCTAAGGAACTGTCGGTGTAGGGTAGAGTCATAAATGTGGTAAACACCATTTAATTGAGACACAACCAGTTGAGCATCTAAGTAGACCCAGAGGCAGGAGATACCATGTGACAAAGCATCACGAAGAAACTCTATGACTGCGCTATATTTGGCAACGTTGTTTCTAGCATTACCTAAATAGATACCTCCTAAGGATAGCAATTGGCCTTGAGGTGTAAAAATCACCCAAGCTGCAGAAGGAAGCCTCCGAGTGTGTTGACTAGCGTCATCCAAAAAAAACCTCTGATTCACTAGACATCTTCCACAGTGAAAATAATGTCATCAAAAATGACACTTTCATAAATGAAAAAGACAAAAAGTAAGCAAAACAAATGTACAGAGACTATACATATGTTACAAGAAGTCACTAAAGGCGACCCACCTACAAGTAATACTTCTTGAGGTAGAGCCCATTTCTAGGCTCAGCCAAAGCGTTTCCCTCAAAGTCAACCAGATGATAAGCACATTTTTTAAGAACCTCTTTAACAATGAATGGTCCAAACCACATGGGTTTGAACTTTCCTGCCCCTAGGGGATCCTTGTTTTGGTCATAGACTAGGACAAGGTTACCTTCAGAGAAAATTTGAGGGTGAACAGACCAATCATGCTGACACTTAAGTTTTTTTTTTTTATCCTCGTTGGCCAAGGCTGCATCTCGACGCTACTCATCGGGGTGTTCGAGATTTAATAACCTCTCTTCAAGCAGTGAAGTGTCTGGTAATAACTGTACTGCCAATTTTAAAGAGGGGATCTGACATTCTATGGGTAAAACAACCTCCATCCCGCAAACAAGTTGAAAAGGTGAGAAACCAGTTCCACTCTTAACAGACGTTCAGTAGGCCCATAACACAGAGTACAACATGAAATTCCAATTTGATTTGGTCAAATTGATCGTTCATTGTAAAATATTCTTGAGGGACTTGTTCATAGCTTCCACCTGACCATTCACTTGAGAGTAGTAAGGTGATGAATGTTCTTGCCTCAACCCAATATTTTATGTTAACTGAGTCACCATTTGATTCTGGAAGTGACTACCATGGTTAGTGACATTCTCTCTCGGGACGCCGAACCTTTCTATAATCTGGTTGAACAAAAATAGAGTTGTTGTCTCTCCATCATCCTTGAACGTTGGCATAGCTTCAACCCACTTCGTAAAGTAGTCTACTACTATGATGATATAATGGTTCCCCCTTGATGAAAGGGGGTTGCATGTAGTGTAATCAATCCCCCTCTTGGTGAAAGGACCAACGGTAATGATGGGAAACATAGGAGCAGGGTGTGCCCTCATCTTCCGAGAGAATATGTGACACAGGTGGCACTTCTTGACCAATTCAACACAATCTTTGATTAATGTCGACCAGAAGTAACTAGCGCATAAGATCTTTTGGGTGGTTTCCAACCCAAACATATGGCCGCCACATACTCCAGTGTGGTAATCATTAAGGATGATTTTTGCTTCTTCATGAGTGAGACATCGGTGAAGGATGGAATATATGCCTCGATGATACAATGTGTGTTCGAGTATAAGATAGTTCTTGGCATAATGGCATATATGATGATGCTCATCACAAGAAGCAGAGGTGGGGCACTTCAAAGTCTGGAGATAGACAAGTATATCTCCATACCAAGAGTCTGAAGACGTGATAAAAAACATGTCTCCTTTAATAGGCAACTCTTCGGGCATAACATCACCTGACACGGCCAGAAGTTTTGATATGAGTTCCACAAAGACCATTAACTTTTTGGATTTTTCCGAAACAAAATCTAAGTGAAATTCTTGGAGGACAAGTATTCATCTACTGATATTTCTGCCAATTACTTGTCATGTCAACATGTATTGAAATGGATTCACAATGGCAATGATGGTGGTCTTGCAAAACAAGATATAATGACGGAACCGTTGGACAACATGAATTTTTTCCAACACAAGTTTTTCAACGTGGGAATAATTAAGTTCTAGTCCAAGTAGGCCTCGGCCCAAATAATAGATCACATACTCAGAAAGCACATCATCCTCCTGAACCAAGACCATACCGATGGTCAACTCTACTACCACAAAGTACAATAAGAAGTCTTTATTATAATTGGGTGGCTGAAGTAGAGGGGCATACGTGAGGGCACATTTCAAAGCATCAAATGAGCATTGAGCAACTTTGTCCCAATGAAAAGGGACGTCCTTCTTGAGTAAACGCATAAATCCCTTTTTGATCTCATCATAGTTTGCGATGAAATGTCATAAGAAGTTCTGTTTTTCCTGCAAACTCTGAAGTTGAAGGGTCGTGTGTGGGGAAGGAAACTGAACTATTGCCTCAACCTTGAGAGGATTGACCATGATCCCTATTGTCAAAACTATGAAACCAGCAGATGACCTGATGTAACGCAGAAATTGCACTTGTTTGGATTCAAGCGAATCCGGTATTAGCGACATCGCTCAAAGATGAGTCTGAGGTGCATATGATGATCAGCTCTCTTACGAGATCATGATGCTAAGTCATCAAGGTAAGACTCAACTATATGTTTGAGATCGTGGAAAGTGAAAGACATGGTCGGCTGAAAGGTAGATCCAACATTTTTCAGACCAAAAGGCATTTTCCGATAAGAGAATGTAGCTCACGAACAAATGAAAGCGGTTTTGTGTTGGTCTTCGGGTTTGATCTGTATCTGATTGTAGCCCAAAAAACCATCCATGAAAGAAAAGGCCTCACATCCTGCACATTCATCGACTATCTGGTCAATAAATGGTGTGGGGAAATTATCCTTTGGACAAGCCTTATTCAAATCATGGAACTATACAAACATGAATCGTACCATGTTTCTTATCGGCTAGAATGGGGTTTTTGACACCCATTGAGTCAAGTGAATGGGGTAGATAAAACCCGCCTTAAGAAGTTTCTCTACTTCATCTTTTATAGTTGCTTCTTTCCTAGGATGGACTGGATGAAGCTTCTACTGGACTGGCTTAGCGTTAGGATAAGTCATGATTTCATGTTCAACAATTCTTGGATCTATGCCTGGAATTTCCTCATAAGACCAAGCAAAAATGTTATAGAATTCTTTAAATAAATCCATGTAGATTTGAATCTCTTGGGGGGAGCAATCAACTTTGACGAGGACATTCTCTACGATGCCAGGGGTTCTGGAGATATCAATAGGTATCGTTTTGGCGATGTATACCATATTACCCTCAGCATAAACTATGTTCGTAGCCAAGGGATTGATAGAAAAAGACCTATATCCATTCATAGTCAAAGTGAATTCTCCTGCTTCAATTATTCTTAACTCTGGGAGAAAGTAAGATCGTTGATGGAGATCATCCCAGGGTTTGTCCGAACTAGTCATTGCCTCTATGATTGCTTCATCGGAGGGCAGGACTAATTCTAAAGAATCGGTATTGACAAGGGAACCTGGATCCCAAGTAGGCTCTGAAATTGGATCTAACTCTTGCACGGGAGTCAGATCGGGGTCGGCGGAAGTTTGTTGGACTATAGAGTACGCAACTTCCATCGGGCATGGCCATGACATGGTGCCCTATCCCTTCCATCATGCTTGATGGGGAAAGAAGATTCCATGGATCATGAAAGTAAGTCATACAAAATGACAAGACTTGAAAAATCTCAACCTTGGGCTGGTTAGACATGAACTTAATATCGTCAGGAGGGGGTGGGTAATCGAAAGTACCCATCAAAGGTGGGCACAAAAAAAACCCTATGTTGGCAATGTTGGGTTGAGGGTTATCGATCATCGGGACCATGGATTCCCCCGATGAAGGGTCAGGATGGGAGAAAGACAACTGATCAATGGTCACTATCTAGTCCTCATGTGGAAACAACAAGACCTGGAAAATAGTAGCAACCACTGCTTGCATAGCATAAGTCCAAATCCTTCCTAACAAAAGATTATAGTCAAGATGAGCATCGACTACTTCAACTTTGACACACACAGATTTCCCCCCTAACTGCACGGGGAAAGAGGGAATGATGACATGTGGTTAGAAAGAACGACCATTGAAAGTGGTAAGAATATTTGGTGATGGAGACAAAACAGGCTAGCCTATGGCCTTCCAACACTCCAAAGACATTACACATGCCAAGGCACCCTCATCAACCACCGTGCAGAAAATGTTCCATGTAAATGTTTTCATGGTATAAGCCACTACTATCTGAAACAAAATGTGGTAAGGGAGATGAGGTTTTAAGTCGGTCATATCAAGCATGATCGTGCCTATATTACAAGTCTCAATAGATCCTAAAGCAACTAACAGAGCCTTTCTCTGGGAAGGGCAAATATGGAGGACTTCCAAAGGAGACATCACACAAGGGGTTTGTGACAGATCCTCCACAATAGATTAGTTCTGGTTGGCCCTTGCGTTTGGGTTGTGATAAGCTTTCTTGAACGCACCTTTTGGGATGCATGTCATTGTTTCTCCCAATGTCTTCTCAATCTGGAGAGGAAGAGGGGGAATATTAAATTCTTTACTCTTCTTAGAGGAGATATACATTTTTTAATCATGCACTCTAGTTGATATGTATGCATCACCTTTCATCATATACACATTCATGGAAAAAGTATTACTCGAAGATGGAGGAATTCCTTGACTGCCCCCTTCTGTGCTCACCGAGGCTTGAGTTAAATTTTTCCCATGTTGGAATGGATTCGTTAACATAGCAGGATGTTGTTGTGCCAATAAATTTTAGGCCTCTGCGAGCTGAGGGAACTGATAAGTTGGGTGGTCTTCCATGCACACATTACACAGATACTTTGACTTTTTCTTTTCAGTGTCGACCACGCCAACATTATTGGTAGGTTTATTATCCACCTTATCCTTCTTTCATTGTTTCTTCTTCCCATTGGGATGTTGGTTGGCCTTCAGTTTTTTCAATTGTACATTGTGTACATCTGACATTTGGGTAGGGGGAGCAACTTGTAGCCCTAGGTTATGGAAGGAAGTGAAGAACGAGGAAGAAAAGGTAAAAAGTGAGCTTCGTGGGAGAGACAATGGATGTCACTAGGTCGAAGTGAGAAAAAGAACAAAGAAGATGGAGTGAAGTGTGGAAAGGCAAGCTGTTGGATGAGGAGATTAAGGATGACATATCAACAAGGAGGATGGATCAAGGATGACTTAGGAAGTGGAAAAAGCCAACATTAGATGCCTTGGAGCACCGTGAGATGGAGAAGGAAAGACAGGCTAGCGAAGCCCAGAAATAATGGGTCGAGTTGACCTAGGGTTGTAGACACCAAGGGTTTTGGTAATTAGGGTTTTGACACCTAGGTTTCGACCTAAGTCCGTCAGTGAGGGATTGTAATGTATAAATAGAAGTCGAGAGGACCTAGGTCAGGTCGGTACTATGGTTGAGCCTTGTTGTTGATTATTGTTCATTGGGAGAATATTGTATTAAGGGTGGGAGAAGTGCTGAGAGAGAGAGTATTTTGGTATTGTAATATCTTTAGTTGGGTGCGAAGATCAAGTCCTACAGCTGGGTGCACAGGAGGGGAGAGAGGAAGAGAGATATATAGGAGAGAATCTAATGGCCAAGAATGTAGATCAGAACTGTAAGATTTATCTTAATATACCATAAGAATAGTTCTGTGGACATAGCCCTAGAGAGAGGGTGAACCATGTACATCTGTTGTTGTGCGTGTGATTGATACTTTGAGATTTGTTGTTTTTATATTGTTATTTGCATTATTGTATTAGATTAGATCTATAGATGTGAAGGATAGATATATATAGTGAATGGTAAATGCATGTTATGTTTCTGTTGTAATAAGGACCGCTTGATATTCCCCTGGTTGTAGACATCTCTATCCTGCAACCCCCTCATAGTTGTTTCGGGTGAGACTGCACCTACTTTGTAGGTGCTTTTGAAAGGGCCAGTAGCTAGGGCTTGTTTGTGCGCTGTTGGAGCTGAACCTTGGGTCTGCCCACGTGCCAACAAATGGTTCCATTGTCGGGACTTGGATATTTTTAAGGGAATGTCAAGGTGGTTCCCTTCGAAGATAGAGATTCAGAAGTGGGTAGAGAATCAAGAGAAGGACTTCGCTGAAGCCTAGAACAAGAACCCTAAAATAAGCACTGAATATTGGCTACAAAGATACATCTTCACAGACATTCACAAGATCTTATTTGGAGGAATCCATCAGGAGCTACATGAGTGGTTGGCTAGGTTAGCTGACACATAGTTTGAAATCAGATCTAGACCCCTTATAGTTTGGACACCAGCATTGATCCAGAAGGTCAAGAGAGCCGACAACGTTGTATCAGAGTAGTAGATCATTGGTTTGATAGTACCATCAAAGGATATGTCACTGAGTTTGTTGTTGACAAAACAAAATTGTATAGTCAAGCCGAGAGATTCTTTTTCAAGGGACCCAAAGGAAAATTTTTGCACTTCCTAAAGCTAAGAATCAAGATTCTCTTGCATGAAAACCACATCTTGAAGATACAATAGATTGATCAAACCTGAAAAGGCTAATGTTCAAGATCTCAGACAGTGACAGTGACATAGAAACAGAACATACGCATAGTGGGAAAGTATTCCAAGGAGTTCACCTTGAGAATTTGTTTAAGAAAAACTACGGAGAAGAAGGTTTCTATAATGGAGAAGAGGTAGATCTAACTAACAAAGAGCATCCAGAGCCCACCAGAATAGAAAAAGGGGAAGCTGAAGAACTACACCAAAGTGAGCCAGAAACCTCAAGAACTATGTGAACTACTGAAGTAAGTAATGTTAATCCTCCTATTGTCCCAACAATACTTAGCAGTCAGAATAGTTAGAACCACTAGAGTCTTCAGAGTACTATTACCAGTAGCCCAACATCTACTCAGAAAAGAACCATAGTCAGCTTTATGGCAAATGAAATGAGACTCCCTATCTTTAAAGGAGATGGATCTAAATATCCATATCAGCATTGGTTTTTGTGTGAGGCTGTATGGAATATTAAAAGCATCACCGATGAAGCCATCAAGAGAACCCAGTTCATCACTACGCTAAGGGACCGTGCACTGAGCTGGTACATGAAACTTGTCCAAGGACTGGCATAGCATAAGCCCCTGAATGAGATCAAGAATGCGTTAATTGCAGAGTTTAAGAAACCTAATTCAGAGTCACAATGTATTACGAAACTAAAAGAGATTAAAGAAAAGGTAGCAGAACCTATTTGGGAGTTCAACCAAAGATTCAAGACCTTGATAAGCCGATTAACTTTCCAGATCCCCGATGAACAGAAAAAAGAGTGGTTCATCAATGCAATTTTACCACACATAAGAATCCATTTGATGCAACATAAGATTGCATCTCAAGAAGAAGCTTTGGATATCGCCATGAAGCTTGAATCAACACTGATGCGAGAATTTAGCTCAAGCAATAGCTAGATCATGAGCCAGCTAACTAGTTTGTCTTTATAGGTCAAGGATATGAAGAAAGATAAGGGAAAATACCAAAGGGAAGATATCTGGTGTGTAAGATGAAGATATGAAGGATAGGATAAGGAACACTGCCCCTTATTTCATGATTACTTGGCATCAGGGGCACCGAGCTGCTTAAAGAAAGTTAACCTACCCTAGTGCGATGTATGCAGAAATAGGCATTGCCGAGGAGAGTGTTACTACATGGAAAAGTATGTACAGACACCCACAAAATTTTATTGTACATTCTGTAAATCAGTGGGGCATGATGATCGAGATTGTAGAGCTTATGATCTCATGCATGAAAGGTCGAGAGACATATACAAGATTCAAGGTGAAGTACAACAAGAGGGAAACACTCTGCAGTACAACTCTCTAGGGAGAGGAAATTTCACTCCTCATGGTGGCTACAGAGGATGAGGAGGAGGAGGAGGTATGGACTGAGGCCAAGGAAAAATAATCTGTTACAACTGCACATAGCCAGGACATTTAGCAAGGGATTGTCAGAATCCCTGCACAACCTGTAGTTACTGTAACTCCTTCGAGCATGTCACAGAAGAATGCCCTATACTGCTGGCTAAACTTCAGGAAAAAGGAGGACCCCAGCAAAACCCACAAGTACAACTGATATATGATGAACCTCACAGAGCAGACCCTAGAGTTCTTTTCATTACTCAAGGAGGAACTGCTACAGGTAAAGATAGAGCAGCCCAAGGAAAGACTGAGAATGACCACAGAGTCAGGAAAACTACAGAAAATACCCCAACCTTCGAAGCTAAGAAAGAAAGACAAATATTTTAGGAGGAAAGAAAAGAGTTCAAAGGAAATCAAGGATCTTCATCAAAGAGACAACCAGAAATCAAAGAATATGGCATGCCTCAGGCGTTTGATCCATCTACATCACCAATAGAAGGGAAAGAGGTAAGAAAACTCATGGAATTATTGCACACTTGTGTTAAGTTGATTCAAGATAAAGTCATTGTACAAGAATTACAAGATTTAATCAAGCAGTATGAACTAGAAAAAATAGACCCCTTACTGAATAGAGTAGTGCACGAAATTGGAAAAAGGAGAAGGAAAAATAAAGAATTACACTTGAATGCTCAGATAGGAGAGTATGAGATATACTATGTGGTCCTCAACTTAGGGTCATAAGTCAATGTCATGACGAAGTAGACTTGGGAACTGATGGGAAAAACCAAGCTGATGTAATCCCCTATCAGGATTTGCATGGCTAATCAACAAGTTATCAGCCCATTTGGACGAATAGAGCATGTCCTAGTGGACATCGATGGAGTAAGAACCTTTGCAGATTTTGAGGTAATTGAAATTGTTGATGATAGATACCCTTACCTTGCATTGTTAGGAATTGATTGGGCCTTCGACAATTCCACTGTTGTTGATTTAAAGAAACGACACATGACATTTGAGAAAGATGGCCTTAGGGTCGTTGTGCCTTTAGATCCAGATGAAGGTCCACGATACACATAACCTATCAGAGAAGAGGACCATGCATTTGAACTTGAAAACATCTACAAATTAACAACTAGAAAGAAGGATTATATAAACCCTACAACTGACGGAAATCTGAGCTGGCGAAGTGACAACACATGTTCATTTGACTTAGAAGAAGCACTAGAGAACTAGAAGAACAAGATGTATGAAGTATCTACAAGAAGATGTGCTATGATAGCCAGAGACGTTCAATGGATTGGCACAATAGTGAGTAATCTACCCTCATTTGATGGGTTGAACCCCTTAGAGAACTTCTTCTCAGAATTTGAGACAAGTGTACCAACACAACAAAGGATGTTGGCAATGGAGGAGGCCATGAAATCGACCCCAATGAGATGGTGGGGAACACATAAAATCAATATTACAAACTGGACACAATGCCGAACTTTGATAACAGCGCGGTTTTCAGCCCAAGAAGGAAGCGAAGAAGCATGGTACATAGGTCGAAGATGCCCAAAGGACCATGTACGAAGTTGTGAAGATTCCTAGAGTGACATTGCTAGAGAAAAATGGGTACACAGATTCATCAATACGCTGGATACCACCCCAATTAACTGGTACCTTCAAGCAGAGCTGCACCTTGTCACTTTAGAATGGGAAGGTATGATCTAGAATTTTATAATCACCTTTTTGTTTGATAGTGAATTTTCTTCTATAGATCAAGCACTACAGATGGTGAGACATAAAGTATTTGAGGAGTCATCTGGCCTCCCTTTGGAGCAAGAAGAGGATTAATGGACTGCACCCCTCTAGAAACTGCAGACCTGCTACAACATTAATGGCGACGAAGACGATGAGCCAAGGAAGGTGAATATCATAGAAATAGAAGGTCAAAGAGATGTGGAAGGATCAAGAGTTGAACTGCCATTCATTAGAAAACTGATAAATATAAAGAAAGTCAATATCGGGACAGAGGAAACACCAAATCTTGCCAATGTAGGAGATTACTAGGACACTGCTACCATTGACAAAATAACATAATTATTGCATGTATCAAGACTTGTTCCCAACCAAGTTCAATGATATGAAGGGAATTAAAGGACCTATGGGAGAAATGAGAATACCTTTGAAACTAGATGCGAAGCCAGTCAAGAAAAGACCCTACAGATTGAACCTGAAATATAAGGAAAAAATGAAGATTGATCTCGACAGAATGCTGGAAGCAGGGATTATTGAACCTGTCGAAGAGCCGAAGTGGATTAGCCCCATGGTAGTGCAAGATAAGAAGACAGGTGAGATCAGGATTTGAGTAGATCT
>JASDQU010098249.1:8773-21139 GCA_032191745.1 Picea mariana | reverse complement strand
CTAAAATAAAATATAAAGCTACTTATAGTGATTCACTTTTATACTTGAAGTGAAATGCACTTTACAATTTTTAGCATGAACTTTTTCAAAAAAAGTAACAAAAGAGAGACTTGAACGCAAGACCTCTTACTTAATAAGGAAATTTTTAACCAAATGGTCTAGCAAAACATATTGTAATGTTCAAAAGGAGGATTGTTGTTGTTGTTGTTGAAGACGGCCTTGGAGAGCGTGCTAAAAAAAAACTCTTTTCACACAAGAAAAAAATTTCGCTTCTCGATGACAACAAGGGTTAGATCTCGGTTAGCTTACTCGGAAGATGCACCTTTTCCTATTTGTTTCTGATTTGTCGAGATCGCACAGGGAACGGGGCAAAGAAAATACGCAGATCTAAAAGAGTAGCAACCCGAAAATAAAAAATACAAACCGAAATAAAATCAAAATGAAACTTTGCATAAATTTAAAAAATGCGTATTCAGGCTTTATACCTCCGGATCTTACTGTAATGGTCGTATCTTGGGCAAACGAAAACCTTTTCGAGTGAAACAAAAAGTGTTCTTGAATTAAATGAGTGCTCTGGATGCAATGGAACAGTCCTCTCAGCCCATAAATGTATGAAAATGCCAGAAAATGGAGATGAGGCATCTCGGCTTCACGATCTCGATCTACAACAAGAGCGGGTCTTCAAACAGGCTCTGATACCATGTTCGACAACACAGGTATTCCAACAGAGGATGAACACCTTTAGTAACCACTCACATAACCAGATCAAAGATCAACACACCGATTTTTTCACATGGTAAAACCCCTACGGGGAAACATCCACGACCCCAACCAATGCGGCCACTTGGAGCAGTTTATTAATGCAAAGAAAAAAATTACAGAGAGATTTTACAAGAGAGTTTCTCACAATCGATCATCGACAAATGACCCTCCATGCTCTTTAAATAGAGATCATGGACCAATCAGGTGTTAAGCCACGAATCAATGGTCGTTAAGATCGAAGAGAGTATGAGCCGTCGGATCACTCTATGTCGGGAACATATCGTGACCGTCGGATTTCCTAACTAAAAATGCATACTAATGCATACTAAAGAAACACACTAAAAAACACACTTTTATCTAACGACATATTAGACCAAGTAGATCTTAACTAACTCCTAAGTGTCTAAATATCCTAACAGCGATCTCCAAGGTTGTTTTGTTGAAGTATCTGAGACATCATATCTAATTTTTTTTGCATGCATGCAGATTCCGAATGGAATCCTTTGTGACAGTATGTGCATTTCTCTCCTTTTCTTCCCTTTTCTCCTTTGGATCCGAAGGCATCGGTGAAGGGTTTTGTGTACCCTTCCTTCTTCGTATGTGCATGATATTTCATCTTATCTTTATCTTAATATTTCTGATATTTGTGGCTGCCATCATGCACAGTGATTTCATGCACCCTTGGGCCTTTGATTGCGCCCATGTTGATGAGCTTGGTTTTCTCTTGTGTCAGGGATTCAATAAATTCCTCAAGAGAAGGAATCTTCCAGGTGGATCCAGAGGTGAATCTGACAGTATGGAATGTGGATACGAATACAGAGAATTCAGGTCCAAGCTTGGAGAGAATTGTGAGAACCATTTGTTTCTCCCCCTTTGATTTATCAACCCCGCAAGCTTTGAGTTGCGATAGTAAATCTTTGAATTTTGAAAAGAAATATTGGATATTCTCGAAGATTTTTGGATCCAATGTGAGTAGCTCCACCTCCAGCATGTGTCCCCTCATCTCATCCTATTTTCCAAAGATCCCTTCCAAGATGGTTCAGGCTTCATTAGGAGTCTTACAGGAAGATATATGAGAAAGGAGATCGGGAGAAATAAGACTGCAAATTGTTCCGAGTGCCTCATCCATGCGATTTAAGTACTTGTATTTTTCTATGGCTGATTTCGGTTCTGTATCTGTATTCATGGTTAACCTATACAACCCTCTAGATCAAATATGTATGGCTATTTTCTCCTTCCATGAAAAATAGTTGTAAGGTGTAAGAATGAATTCTTTTTGGAATTCCATCTTTCCGTTGTCTTCAATCTTTGGTACCTGCAAAAAATTTTGGTGTAGATTTTCTTAGCACTCCATTGGCTCTGATACCATGTAAATGTGTTGACCTACACAAAATAGATCTAGCTAAATAATGATACACACATTTGCAGAGAGAATTGGAAAAGAAGAAGAAGGAGAGAAATAATGGAAAGAATTCTCATTAACCGTTGTGAATAATGAAAAATTTACACATGATATACTCTGTATAACTCAATGAGTTCGACTTGAGGTGAACCAAGTCACCATAGTGGTGGTCTAGAGTGATCTGGACACACACCAGCAATTACGGGAGTGAACTACCACCTATTCTAGTCTCTCAGGCAGTTACGGGAGTGAACTACCACCTAGTTGAGTTAACTAGTCAACTAATCTTCAGTTAACTGACTGAACATAAAGTATTCAGGAGTTAACTTAAGGAATCAAGGCTAATGCACCACTTTGGTGATGATACCAAGGTAAGGTCGAATTAGCATGGTGATGATCCCAATGTTGCATGGCGATGATCCCAATGCAACATCTAAACTTAACTCAACTAGTCAAACTGAAGTGTGAACTGAAAGAGAATATTCTCCAGGTGGAATATTCTCTCCTAAAATATAAGAGACTAGATAATGAATAATAAACAAATAAAAAAAACCTTAGGAAAAAGAAATCCTAGGTGTGTGTGAAGTAACTCCAACACTCCGAACACCCACAAAGTCTTCCAAGAGACCCTAGGTCAAACTGTGCAAAAACTCTTCTTATACCTGACGATTTCAGGACTTCTTAATCCACCTGGTATAAGTCTGTGCTGACCCGAACACCTCGGGTGCTTTCTCTAGCTTCTCATGCCTTCAATCTCAAATATCAGGCTTTAGACCCTTTCTCAACTTTGAGTTTCACGATCTCTCATGCCTTCACTCTCCAATTCCTCTGAAGTGACTTTTCTCCAGAGAAAGTTGCCACTCTCCACATGTCCCCTTGCCAATTGACGTCCCACGCTCTCCTTTATGATCAACGGACCACAAAAAATTCAGGCTTCGATGCTCTGGCGAATTCTGAACAACCACCACTCGAGTCCTCTAGGGTGACAAACCTTTGGAGTACGTGATATGTTGACACCTATCCAATTCTGATGGACGGCTTGGATGAACTCCGACGCTCCGACCTTCGGGAGTTCTTACTCCACTAACTCTTCTTTCTCCCGAAGTGGCTTTTCTCTAGAATAGCATATCTTCTTCCATGCTTCCTCCTTCATGGAATGTTGGGATGACTTCGGGATGGACGGTTGGGATGGATGGGATAATGGCTGGGAGATCTTCTGTCATGCATACTCACACCTCCACTCCTCAATTCTTCTGGAGAAATTATGCTCTGAAGTGCAGGATCTGGCGACACCTGTCCCTACAGGATCAATGACCCAGATCTGCTTTAGCTCCTAACGAATTCAGGAGTTCTTCACCCAACTCTGCAATCGCTCCTCCAGAATGCAGGATCTCCCACCATGTGTCTCCAACTGACGAATGGCTGAGATATTCTCCGCTTCTTCGGGCTTCGAGAATTTTACATACTCCACACATGCTTTCCTCTAAAGCGCTCTTTTTCTTAAGTATGCGGATCTCCGCCACGTACCCTTATGGATGATGGATGGTCCCAATCCACTTAGGGAGTTCGGGACTTCAGCGAGTCCACTCTCCTGTGAACTTAAATAAATTTAAAATCTGTGCACTTTATTTGGATCCGAGTAGTGTCAATCCTTCGCACTTATATCCGATGGCTAGGATCTTCTATCCTCCTCTATGCGCTCCTTCAGTTGTTTGGATGTAGGATTCAATGATATAGATCTCTTCTTGCAACTTGATCCAACCGTTGTTATCGATCCTCCTCATGATATTTTTTTCTCCTGAATTGGAATAATTTGTAAGTATTCAAAGGATCTGGCCTTTGAATCTTCTCCTGTGAGCCCAGCTACTTGGGTCTCATTTTTACTTCTAAAAAATTATCCCTCCTTGAGCTTCTGAAAAATTGAATCAAGTTCCTTCTCCCCCGCCCACCTTGCACTCTCTTTAGTGCAAACCTGCACTTTCTTCACAATTTGAACCTGTAAAGGTCCTTTGCCTCTGCTCGATGTGCAGGGTCACTATGCACACTTTCACTATCTTTCTCTAGCTTTATAGTTTCTCAGATTTGTAAGGGACTCGGCCCTCCTTCTTCCTCCAAAGGAATTCATGCACCCTCCTGGCACTTAACACACTTCATCCTAAGCTTATGAAGAGTTGAAACACTCCACTTCTGGCACACTCCTTTCACCTGTCTAAATCTTCATACTTTCACAACACTTGTCTAAGTGTTGGCCTAGTGCACTCCTTGCACAGGTCTTCTCCTAAATCCTGAATCCTTTAGGTTCACTAACGCACTCGTTGCGTTCGCTCAATGCACACTTGCATAGCTTCTCCCTACAGTCTAAAAAGTTGATTGTCTCCTGGCACACACTTACACTCGCTCAATGCACTCCTTGAAGATCTTCTCCCCCAGAGTGTTCAATAACTCTGGTTTCTCCTCAAGTTCCTCCATCACTTCAGAACATGTTGGTTATGTACACTCCTTGCACCTGCTCAAAACACCCCTTGTTGAGCCTTTCCTTCAGAGTGTTCAACAATTATGAAGTATTTCTCTTGTCTATCTACCAGAGTGTTCAATAAATCTAGTTTCTCCTCAACTTCCTCCAATACTTCAGAATGTGTTGGTTATGTGCAATCCTTGCACCTTCTCAAACCACCCCTTGTTGAGCCTTTCCTTCAGAGTGTTCAACAATTATGAAGTATTTTTCTTGTCTATCTACCAGATTTTTTATTAACTCTGGGGTGTCTTCTCCTTGGCACCCTTCTCTTTGGACTTGAAACAGAATCCTCTTATGCACACTTGCACCTGTTCAATGCCCACATGGCAAAGTTCTACAGAGTGTTCAAAAACTTTGTCTTTTGCGTCTTCTCTACACAGTTTCTCCTCCAAGGTGTTCAGCAACCTTGAGGCTCCTCTTCAATATTGTGATATATTCTAGTGTTCCCTCCTGGCATGTTATTCTCTGAATTTGATGCAGAATTCAGATACGCACTCCTTGCACTGGCTCACAGAGTTCTCAATACTCTGTTGTGCACTCCTTGCACTTATCCTAAAGAACCTAGAACAACTCAACAAACTCAAAACCAAATAGTGAATTATATCTTCCTCCTGTAGATGGAACCTATCACATACATCTAGATCATAAATGAACACTCAACAATCATTCGTAACACACATAAACACACAGAAAACTCATAGGCAGGAAAAACTACTCTTTGTATTAATATGAATACATGATTACAATATGTGCAAGATCGGACTGCAACAGAATCTTGGCTCTTCTCCTTCTTTTCCTTGGATTACAATGATTTTCTATCAACTTTCAATAGCCTCTACTGAGCATATGTTACAATGATTTATACAAGAGGGGCTCATCAAGCCTTCCCTCCAAACTACACTAGTGGTGTCTAATCACCATCAAAATGCCTATCTATTGAGACTTATTACAATAAATGGAAATCTAGTCCAAATTGGATCTATATCAACCTACCATCAGTCATTAAACACGACTCTAACTATAGCCTGTACAAAGGCAATGACTTAGCTTTGCTCAACCTTACATCATTTAATTTCTTTAAATTTCATTGAATTTTTTAATTCAAGGGAAAAGTGAGAGGGTTGGCACCTCTCTCCCTTATTGAATGTGCATTGATGTGATAAATAGCTGGCGCGTTCTTAGGTGGAAAGGATTCTGCTGCATCATCTAGAGAGGGCCCTTATCCATTTTTTCTTGGATTTGTCAGAAATTGCAAAATAGTGGTTTTTAAATAACTAGGTCCAGATCGTTGGTAGAATTCCATATTAAGATGAAACTCTTGGAGAGATTCCATAAATTAGACATGAAAATAACCCACAAAGGAACTGAATAAATCCTAAGGGATTGGAATGGGGACACTTAAATAGGCCAAAATCCACTATTTTGTGCAACTTTTTAGGGATTTTTTAGATTTTCAGAGCAGGAAAAGTGACCCTAGATCACAAAAATGGAAAAATTTATTTACTCAATAATTTATATACTCATCAATAAAAACAAATTTTGTTTATTGAAATATTTCCATAAGTGCACATATTGTGAGATAGCTAGTTTTGCAAAAAAATCGAAGTCTGGAAAAAGGGGTGAAAAAGGACAAAGTTGCAAATTCCATATTGATATTTTTTTTACTAGTATATAAGATTGAAAATATTATAGTTGATATGAATTCCTTGTAATTATTGTTATCTATATCTCATATAAAATTTTCTCTAGTTCTTGACATGTTTTCTTCTGCAGTTGACATAAGTTGACACTTCAATAAAATTACATCGATGGAGAAAATGCACAAAAAAGGTGAAAGTGTCTTTTTCAAGAAGTCATAAATTTCAACTCATATATCAGAATGAGGCATGAGTGTAGTCATTGGAAATATTATTAAGAGGAGAATAAATTATAATTATTATAATTTCGATAACTATGATATATTTCTTCATGAATTGAGAAGAAAAAGGACATGTAGCATTAATTGACAAAAAAATATATCATATGCATAATTCTAACGAAATGGTTACTTGCACATTTTGCATAATTAGGGGATATAAACATAGTAGTTCAATAAAAGAATGCATATTTGGGACATGGAGGAAGGAGATAGAGACTTCATTCATGTTAAAGAAGCCAAAGGTCAAAATATCAGTGTTGGTAATGCAAAGAGAGAATCAAATGGGCATAAGAGTAGAGAAAAATAAACATTAATAGATATTGTGAGAAGCCTAGAAATAGAAGTGCATATTTACAAAGCATACAATGACAGGTTGATGAGAGAACAAAATCAGATAAATTCCCAAGTGATGCAAAGCCTAAATCAGTTGCATATGCAAGCAAAGAATGGATCGGACTCAAAATGGGAGGAAGACGGTAGATATCATGAAAGAAGAGATAAATTCAAAAGAAATAGTCATTCAAGAAGTTCCAGCAAAACTCATAGACATCACTCACCTCCTTACTCAAAAAGGAAATTTTATGCATATGAAGACTCCATAAGCAATCTAGAAGTGTCTTGTGTTAGACACCAAAGAAGAAGACATGAATTGGAGAGTTTGCAAGGAGAGCTGAGGAATATTAAGGCATCATAATTTGATGGTGAAAGGGAAAGGGAATATGATGTTGAAGAATGTTGCTTGGAATCAGAAAGTAATTTCAGTTGCACAACTACTCATCCAACCTATAAGCCAAAATTGTCACATTTGCACAGAAAAGCTACTATGTGGTGGGATCAACTAAAGCAGGCTGACCACATTAATGAAAGCAGGATCACTTGGAAGCAATTCAAGAAATATTTTCAGAAAGAGTGTCTCTCATAGCACTTCTATGACAAGAATATGAAATAGTTTTTTGAACTTAGGTTGGGAAGCATGACCATGGTAGAATATGAAAATAAGTTCTTTGGATTGTCGAAGTATGTGGGGTTTATCAAGGATGAGAAAGTGAAGATACATAGGTTTTTGAGTGGATTTTCATCCTTTTATAAGGAAAATATTCAGTATGATGAGCCTAGGACTTTGAATGAGACCATAATGAAGGATAAGTACATGTATGAGAAAGGTAAGAGCAAAGAATCCATGCAAAAATGTTGGAAGGATAAGAAGATAGAGAAATTTGATCAGAGAAGGAAGGGATTTAAACCTCCTTTCAACAGAAATAGTCCAAATAAAAATCAGCAAGAGAAATATACTAAGAATAAATCCAAGAAGGAAGACTCCTTGGGAAAAAGAGGAAGACCACCAATCCAATGTTGGAGGTGCAAATAAAATCACTTGTACAAGGATTTCCCTCACAGAGGAGATAAAGAGAAGATTATGCACAACATCCAAGAGGCTACAATAGTAGAGGACATGGGAAGAATATATGCATCCTTAGAAGATCAAACAACAGAGTACCAATCCAATATGATCAAAGTGGAAGGTAAGATCATTAATTATCATGTTTCTATTTTGATTGATTCAGGAGAAATCCATTGTTACACTGATCCTAAAATAGTGGACATATTACATTTGGAGAAACGTAAGCTTGAAAAAACAATTTTGGTTCAGCTAGCCACTGGAACCAAAACAAGGATCAATGAGACGGTCAGATTTTGTCCAATAAGTCTTAATGGAGTGAATACTAATGTTGACCTAAATATCATATCGTTATGATCTTATGATATCCTAATTGGAATGGATTGGTTGGAAATGCACCATGTTGTCCTAGATTGTCATAACAAGGCATTTACATGTCTTGATGAAGAAGGAAAACAGAGCACTGTAAAAGGAATTCCGAGGCCCATTTCTATAAGGGAAATTTCAACCTTACAACTGAAGAGATGTTTTAGGAAAGGATGTCAATTATATGACACTCATGTGGAGGATCCAGAAAAGACAAAAGGGCCAAGTCTTCAATATTTTCCAGTATCGAAATAGTTTGAAGATGTATTCCAAGAAATAACAGGATTTCCACCAAAGAGGGAGATAGGTTTCTTTGTTGATTTAGTACCAGGAGCTACACCAATATCAAAAACTCCTTACAAAATGAGTACACCTGAATTAAAAGAATTACAAATGCAGTTGGAATAATTCTTGAAGAAAGGGTACATATTCCCAAGTGTTTCACCTTGGGAAGCACCAATACTCTTTGTCAAAAAGAAGGATGGAACATTGAGGTTGTGCATTTACTTTAGACAGTTGAATGAAGCCACTATGAAGAACAAATACCCTCTACCCAGAATTGATTACCTCTTTGATCAGCTAACAGGATCAAAGGTATTTTGAAATATTGACTTGAAATCAGGCTACCATCAGGTAAGAATAAAGGAAGAAGACATCAGTAAGACAACCTTTAGAACCAAGAATGGACATTATGAATTTGTAGTGGTGTCATTTGGACTGACCAATGCACTAGTTGTCTTTATGTTCTTAATGAATGGAATATTCAAAAATTATCTGGATAATTTTTTCATTGTGTTTTTGGATGACATACTTATTTATTTTAAGTCTGAGGAAGAGCATGAACATCACTTTAGGTTGGTGTTACAAGTGTTGAGGGAACATCAGCTTTATGTCAATATTAGTAAGTGGTTTTTTTACCAAGAATAGATCCATTACTTGGGACACATTATTTCATAAGAAGGTATAGAATTGGATCCAGAGAAGATTGAAGCCATTAGAGGATGGCCAGCACCCAGGAATGTTTTAGAAATTAGATATTTTATATGGGATTACCCGGATACTATAGGAGGTTTATATAAAGGTTCTCTAATATTGTTCATCCCATCACTTATTTGCAAAAGAATGGAATTAAGTTTGAATGGAAAACAGAGTGTGAAGAGAACTTTAATTTTTTAAAGGAATTACTTACTAGTGCACCTATTTTAAAGATTGTTGACCCAAATGAGAATTTTGTGGTATGTGGAGATGCATGCAAGGAAGGACTTGGTGGAGTCCTCACTCAAAATGGGCATGTCATTAGTTATGAGCCTGGAAAACTTAAAGAACATGAGATAAATTATGCCACACATGATTTGGAGCTTCCTATCATAGTTCATGCATTGAAGATGTGAAGGAATTATATCATGGGAAAGATATTTGAGTTAAGGAAAAACCATGGTGGTCTGAAATATATTTTTGAATAGCCAACTTCGAATGCCAAGAAAACAAGATGGCTATAATTTTTAAGTATGACTTTGACATCAAGCATATCAAGCAAAAAGACAATTAAGTTGTTGATGCACTTAGCAGAAGATTACATCTCATGCATTCTACATCTATTAGTATGAATTAGTCAGATTTAAAGAGCATAATTTTAGATGTTGTTACAGATCAGCATTACCTATAGTCAAAATAAATTTTACAGCAAGAAAATGTACAACGGAAAATTAAATAGTATGAGATTAAGGAAGATGGATTACTTATGCATAAGAATAGAATTTATGTTCTTAGTTCCATAGAACTTAGGAATTTGGTGTTAAAACAAATGCATAATGTTCCATATGTTGGACATCATGATTACCAGAAAAAAAAAATTGCAGCAGTAAGAAGCCAATTCTTTTGGCCTGGAATGGAGAAGGATGGTGTTGATTACATTTCCATATGTATGGAATGTCAAAGAGTGAAAATTGAGCATAGACACCCAGCGGGTTTGCTTCATCCATTTCCAATTCCAAAGAAGAAATGGGAAGTGGTAACCATTGGTTTTATAACTAAGTTTCCCAGGAAAGCAAGGAAACATGATTATATAATGGTAGTGGTTTATAAATTAACAAAGTTTGTTCATTTTGTTCTTGTGAGAATGACTCATACAACAGCTAATATTGCAAAAATTTACAGGAGGGAAATTGCTAGGTAGCATGGGATACCTAAGGTAATTGTTTTAGACAGAGACACAAAGTTTACTTCAAAGTTTTGGAGAGGATTATTTAAAGGATTTGGTACAAATCTGAATCTTAGCACAACATACCATCCACAGTCATATGGGAAGACAGAGAGAGTCAACCAAGTAATTGAAGACATGTTGAGAATGTATGTGATGGATAAGCCATCTAACTGGGAAGATTTATTGCATTTGGTTGAATTTACTTATAATAATGGGTATCAAGCTTCATTGAAGATGAGAACATTTGAAGCTTTGTATGGTAGGAAATGAAATACTCTAGTGAGTTGGGATAACCTAGCAAATAGAGTAGTACTTGGGCCAGAATTGCTCAAGGATATGGAAGATCAGATAGTTAAAATTAAGAAGAATTTGAAGGTAGCATAAGATAGACGGAAGAGTTATGCAGATAAGAACTGTATAGATAGAGAATTTAAAGTGGGAGAGCATGTGATTTTGATAGTGAAATCCAAGAAGATTTCATTGAAGTTGGGAAGTTATAAAAAGCTAGGATCCATATTCTGTGGTCCATTTGAGATATTGGACAAAATAGGGTCAATTTCATACATGCTTGCATTTTCTGCTTCCATGAATGTGCATAATGTATTTCATGTCTCTTTTCTAAAAACTTATGTACATGATCCTAACCATGTTATTGATTGGAATTTGATTCAGGTGGAGCCAGAATGACACTTTCAGGTCCAGTCGGCACGCATATTGGAAAGAAAAATCAAAATTCTTTGGAATCAAGTCATAGAATAGGTAAAAGTTCAATGTACTTGCTAGAGTCCTAAAGATGCTACTTGGGAGCATGAATATGTCATGCGGGCAGAGTACCCACAAAGTTTTGAAGAATTTTGAAATTTTGATTTATGTTTTGTATATGCACTGAGGATAGTGACAAAATAAGGGGGAGGGGAATGTAATAGCCTGGTTTTGAGTCCCCATATTAAATAATGTATTTTTTTTACTTTATGAAAGGTCGGAGTGCCCAAATAATTAAAAGAGGCCAGAGTGCCTAGGAAATGTAATGTCCTGATCATTATTAATAATAAAATACATCGTTGGATGCTAGACGAAAAAGGACAAGAGTTATAAGGGGTTATGATTCCACAAGAGAGGGGGCATAAGGGGCTAAGTCTTTTTATCATATTTAATTTACCCATAATTGTTTTGATTGAGAGAAGTGGTTACATGAGATTCTTGGGGAAGGCCATGTGGTTCTTGATTTCCAAGTAAATATATAAACCCATATTTGGGTTGTTTGGGGGTTCACTCATTGTTCATTTGTTCACACTCTTCATTTAGTTAATTATTTCATTCATTATTTCTCATCTATCATTCTTCATTCATTCTTGTTCTTGGATTGGGACATGGGGGTGAATTGTTGAGGAAGAATCCATTGTTTGTTGGTTGTAGTAATGACTAGTGTATTCCAACCATGAATTAATGTATTCATGCCTAAGATGCATTGGCATGTGTTAATTTTTGTTCACATTTGTGAATCCTAAGAGTCCCAGCATGGAGATTCTTAATTGGGTGCGTTGGGGCCCTAGAAGGGGGTGGACAGCCTAAGAGATTGTGTGGAAGAGAAGGGATTCCATTCACTTGGGTTGTGTAGGCTGGAGAGAAGAGATTTGTGTTAATTTTTTCAAAATCCCAACCCATTTTCAGTCTCTCTGATTTTTCAGTCAAATTTAAATGCCAAACTCAGTTTCAGCACGGTTTCAGCATATGTTACAGCCTGGTGTTTCATCATCTTCTCACAGCGGTGTTTCAGCATCAGCATATGCTACAGCCTGGT
>JASDQU010098245.1:21507-42092 GCA_032191745.1 Picea mariana | reverse complement strand
AATCTTGAGCCCCCCATCTCTGGAGCTCGTTTTTCAATTTGTATATCGCAGAGCTCTGAATGCTATTTGGAGGTCACGGAAAAGTAGAAGTGCAATGTTGACCCAACCAATGCCCAAGTCCGCCTGTCAATTTGTATATCACGGAACTCTGGGTGCCAGTTGTGGGACAAGGAACAATAGAGGGTCAATTTAAAGAAAGGGGAAGCAGTCGTTGGAAACGCATGAATCCATGAAGTTGCGAAGCAAGGCGTTTTCGGGAAAAAAATGATTAAGTAACCAGGAAGAGAAACTAGAGGGAATAAAAGAGTGGGAAAATAGAAAGGCGGAAGGCAGTTTTTGTAAGCGCGAATTGGTTTCAAAGAAGCCCCATTGTTGAAAAACCGTGATGTTCTACTAATTGTCAGCAAATGCGTTGTTGAAGATTAGATTTTATTGCAACGTGTGCATGTAACTATGTTCTTGATACATTATTCCATGACTATAACATATTAACTTAACTACTAAACTTTATTTTCTACTAATTGCCAACAAATGCTTTGTTGAAGATTAGATTTTATTGGAACGTGTGGGTGCAAGTGTGTTCTTGATACAATCTTCCATGAGTGCAACATATTAACTCAAGTATTAAACTTCTTGCATTAAGGGTTGTTAGCATTAAAACTTAATAATTGCATGTCTAGAAACAAGAATAACAATTTTGCTTCAACATTGTACATTGGTATTGCTATGTTCTATCTGCATTACGAATAGAATTGAACGTTGGTTTGAAACTGTGTAATCCATTTTTTGTTTGCATAAAAAGCTGGTGGATTCACACAATACATTGGCATATAATTGTTAGATATTCCATCTTAGAAAAGATAAGCTAAACAAACACAATATCGAAGAAGTACGAGAGCACCAAACCATGCCAATTAGAACATGTGTTAAACCCAGAAAAGAGGCAGCAACGAAGAGTCAAAGAAAAATATTTTTTAATAGCAAATCCATTTAAAAAAATAAGAAAAGCACCGAGTATTGTACATCTATCCTTAGAATTGGACCCAGTTCTTCTGGCCAAAACATTGAAGGTATCTGCGACAAAAAAAGGCACGAGATCCGCAGTATGCAAGATCCTTGCAGTTTTCTCCTCGATGAATCATCCTGTGCTGAAATTGATATTTTTCACAAGCTTCCCCTGAGGAAGAAGATGAAAATGGTTGCAGGGCAAGTGGAATAGCCCTTAGCTGAAACTGCCTCTGCATACTCCAAAAAAATTCAGTAGCACAGCTTGCACGTGCAATTCCAGAGGCCCAAATTAGTCCATTCTGGGCATAAGGAGATGACTAGTAGGAAAATGCCTTGCAGCAGTGAGAGTTTTGGACCTGATTCCCGAATATGTTAATCAATAATTTTTTGGCTTGAAATACATCTCTGGGAGCATCAACATATCATTACTTTACAGTGAAACTCTTCCACCCAGAACGGACTAATTTGGAACTCTGGAATTCCTACTTTCGCGCTGTAAAGTGGTTGTTGTGTTCACCATCGGTTTCTTTTCTGAAACTCCTTTTGGTGTTTTCATGACCGCCATCACCGAGCCAAGAAGTTCTGTTCGTTATGGTTGATTTCAATTTAGGCGTAGGAGTGGGAAGATTCTCTGCATTGCCATCATCCATTGTCGTGTCATCGTCCATCATATCATCTTCTTTCGGCTCAGAATTCATGGCATCAACTTCTGCGACAACCATGAATGCAACTGGGCAGGTTCTCTGAACAGCCAAGGTTCCCATGGAATTTTTTGGCTTGAAATATATCTCTCGGTGTACCAAGGGAACATATCCTTTTTTGCTCCAGGGCGGAGGGAGATGAATAGTAAGAATATGCCCTGGAATAGTGGAACGTCTGGCCATTATGCCCCAATGTGTTTACTGTATGTGGAGAGAACTGCTGCCAGAAGTTATTAAGAATTTCCATTTGCTCGAGATGATGTTTGAAATGAAAATCGGGGAGGGATAATATAACCCTCCGCAAATTATGGTTTAATGCGTATCAATGGAATATCTCCTCGAGCCTTTCGTTGATCAATGAAAATTTCTAGGGTTCATGCGGAATGAGTTGTCACCATCACAACTCACTAATTGCACAATTAGAAAAAAGTGCGAAGGTGGTAGTGACAGGGAAAAGAGATTAAGAATTAGAAATTTCTTAAAAGCACCAACTCATCGGTGCACAAAAAAAAAAGATTGCATCGCCTTTGAAATGAATACTTGGAAAGGATAACATACTTGTGCACAAATCTTAGTTTAATTTGTAGTAATGACAAATCTTCTCTGGATTTTTGGACATTAATGACAATCTTAACGGTTCCTGCAGGATGGCTACTAGCATTAAAGCTTAATTATTGCATATCTGGAAACAAGTACGAAGGAAACGGTGATGGCGAAATTGATTCCAAGAAATACCAAAGTATGGAAAGCGGTCGGGCGGGTTACAAAAGAAAAACGATAGAAGATATACCCAGGAGACATTAAGGGCCGATGGTCATATAGCATTTCAGTGACAGACATCGGCCGTCAATTTGCATGTCACGGAATTTGTAAACTGACAAGCGGACATGCGGGTTGGCTGGCACAACATTGCACTTTCATTGTTTCATGCCCTCCAAATAGCACTCGGAGTTCCACGATATACAGATTGATAGATGGAATCGAGGGCTGGCGAGTTCAATATTGCCATTGTTTACGGATGGCAATCCCTATAAACTATCTAACATATCTAAAAAATTATTTTCAATACTAAATTATTAATATTACATATTGATATTGCAGAATTTTATTAGACGAGAAAGTTTGTACAATCTGGTCGGGTGAGTTATTTAAAAGTTTTTCGACAAACGAACAATACATAGTAAACATGTACTTTTATAAAGTATGGACATGAGATTTTTTAGAGCATATGCGGATCCTTCACTCCATACTTAGTCACTTTTTTGATTGCGGGTTCTCGGCCTAGTGGGCTGAAAATTGAGCCTCTATTGTTCTGTGTCCTACAAATAGCACCTACACTTCTACGATATACAAATTGACAAGTGGACTTGCGGGTTGGTTGGTTCAACATTTCACTTTTATTGTCCCGTAGCGATTCTGTATTAATTCTATATCTAGCCACTTTTTTGGATCGAGGGCTCTCAGGATGGTGGGCAAAAAATTGGGCATCTATTGTTATGCACTCTACAAATAGCACCCACAATTCTGTGATATACAAATTCACAAGTGGACCTGTGGTAAATCATTACTGTTAAATATTGATATTGCAGAACTTAATTAGATGAGAAAGTTTGTACAATCTGGTCGGCCGAGTGATATAAAAGTATTCCGACAAACAAGCAATACATAGTAAACATGTACTTTTATAAAGTATGGACACGAGATTTTATAGAGCATATGTGAATCCCTCATTCCATACTTGGTCACTTTTTGGATCGCGGGTTCACGGTTTGGCGGGCTGAAAATTGAGTATCTATTGTTCCGTGTCCTATAAATAGCACCTACACTTTCACGATATATAAATTGACAGGAGGACTTGCGGAGATGAGTTTCTATATAAAGTATGGACATGAGATTTTATAGAGCATATGCGGATCCCTCATTCCATACTTAGGAAATTTTTGGATCGCGGGTTCACGGCCTGGCGGGCTGAAAATATAGTCTCTATTGTTTTGTGTCCTACAAATAGCACCTAGACTTCTGTGATATACAAATTGACAGGAGGAACTATGGGATGCTTGGCTGAAAATTGCATTTTTATTCTTCTAAAACATATGCGGATCCCTCATTCCATACTTGGGCACTTTTTGGATCGCGGGTTCACGGCCTTGTAGGCTGAAAATTGAGTATCTATTGTTCTGTGTCCTACAAATAGCACCTAGAATTCCGCAATATACAAATTTACAGGTGGACTTGTGGAAATGAGTCTCTATATAAAGTATGGACATGATATTTTATAGAGCATATGCGGATCCCTCATTTCATACTTAGGCACTTTTTGGATCGCGGGTTCGCGGCCTGGCGGGCTAAAAATAGAGTCTCTATTGTTCTGTGTCCTACAAATAGCACCCAAACTTCCACGATATACAAATTGACAGGAGGACTTGCAGGTTGCTTCACTGAACATTGTATTTTTATTGTTTCGTAGCGATCCCATATTAATTCCATATTTAGCCACTTTTTTTTATTAGGGGCTCTCGGGTTGGCTGGCTAAACATTGCACTTTCATTGTTCTATGTCCTCCAAACAGCACTTAGACTTCCGCGATATGCATATTGACAAATGGACTCGAGGGATGGTGGGTTCAATTTTTCCATTGTTTACGGATGGCAGTCCCTATAAACTATCCAACATATCAAAAGACATTATTTTCAATACTAAATTATTAATATTACATATTGATATTGCAGAATTTAAGTAGAGGACAAAGTTTGTCTATTTTGGTGGACCGATTGATATAAAAAAATTTCGAAAAACGAGCAATACATAGTAAACATGTACTTTTATAAAGTATGGACATGAGATTTTATAGAGCATATGCGGATTCCTTATTCCATACTTAGGCACTTTTTGGATCGCGGGTTCGTGGCTTGGCGGGCTAAAAATTGAGGTTTTATTGTTCTGTGCCCTACAAATAGCACCCAGACTTCCGTGATATACAAATCGACAGGTGGACTCGGGCTGGTTGGTTGAACATTGCACTTTTATTGTCCCGCAGCGATCCCGTATGAATTCCATATTTAGCAATTTTTTTTTATCAAGGGCTCTGGGGCTGGCGGGCTGCAAATTGGGCCTCTATTGTTCCACACTATACAAACACCACCCACAATTTTGCGATATACAAATTGACAACCGGACCTGCGGGTTGGCTGGCTCAACATTGCAGTTTCATTGTTATGTGTCCTCCAAATAGCATTCGGAGTTACGCGATATACAGATTGACAGATGGACTTGAGCGCTGGCGAGTTCAAGTTTGCCATTGTTTATAGATGTTAATCCCTATCAACTATCTAACATATCTAAAAACATTATTTTCAATACTAAATTATTAATATTAAATTTTGATATTGTAGAATTTAATTAGACGAGAAAGTTTGTACAATCTGGTCAGGCGACTGATATAAAAGTTTTCCGACAAACGAGCAATACATAGTAAACATGTACTTTTAGAAAGTATGGACAAGAGAATTTATAGAGAATATGTCGATCCCTCGTTCCATATTTAGCCACTTTTTTTGATCGGGGGCTCTCGGCCTGGCTGGCTGAACATTAAACTTTCATTGTTCCGTGTCCTCCAAATAGCACTCGGACTTCCGCGATATGCATATTGACAGATGGACTCGAGGGCTGGTGGGTTCAAATTTTCCATTGTTTATGGATGGCAATCCCTATCAACTATCTAACATATCTAAAAACATTATTTTCAATACTAAAATATTAATATTACATATTGATATTGCAGAATTTAAGTAGATGACAAAGTTTGTCCATTTTGGTGGACCGACTGATATAAAAGTTTTCCGACAAACGAGCAATACATAGTAAACATGTACTTTTATAAAGTATGGACATGAGATTTTATACAGCATATGCAGATTCCTTATTTTATACTTAGGCACTTTTTGGATCGCGGGTTCGCGGCCTAGCGGGCTGAAAATTGAGGTTTTATTGTTCTGTGCCCTACAAATAGCACCCAGACCTCCGCGATATAAAAATTGACAGGAAAACTCGGGTTGGTTGGATAAACATTGCACTTTTATTGTCCCGTAGCGATCCCGTATGAATTCCATATTTAGCCATATTTTTTTGGATCGGGGGCTCTGGGGCTAGCGAGATGAAAATTGGGCCTCTATTGTTCCGCGATGTACAAATACCACTCACAATTCCGCAATATACAAATTGACAAGCTGACCTGCGAGATGGTTGGCTCAACATTGCAGTTTCATTGTTCCTTGTCCTCCAAATAGCACTCGGAGTTCCGCGATATACATATTGAAAGATGGACTTGAGGGCTGGCGGGTTCAAGTTTTCCATTGTTTACAGATGCTAATCCCTATCAACTATGTAACATATCTAAAAACATTATTTTCAATACTAAATTATTAATATTAAATTTTGATATTGCAAGATTTAATTAGACGAGAAAGTTTGTACAATCTGGTCGGGTGACTAATATAAATTTTTTCCGACAAACGAGCAATACATAGTAAACATGTACTTTTAGAAAGTATGGACAAGATATTTTATAGATCATATGTGGATCCCTCGTTCCATACTTGGGCGCATAAATTTGTTGAAGGATATTTCTATAAGCAAAGTGAGGATGATTTTGTGGATGTATACGCACAACAGTTGTAGAGCTAGCTAGTTTCTTTAGATCCTCTACTATATCTGCTCACAACTTTGTTACAAACGTTGCCTGGGTTGTCTGAAGGATCCTTTCTCTAGAATCCATCTTCTTTGTTATATTTTTGAACAACATAAGTGGAATCTTCCCTCTATGCAATTGTTGTTCCATTGACGAAAACAAATCTAAATACGTATCGAACAATTGTAGTTGCAACATGGAACAGTGCAATATTTGTGTAACTTATCCGACATACATGCAGATGCGAAAGTAAAGGACAAAATTGAATATGAAAAGCGGTACCATTGCCTTGTCGCTATCCGAATCTCCATCCTTTATATGGAGAATGTGTTGTGAGCTAAATTTTCTCGCCAGTGTGACAAAAGTCCCAATCGTTCTGATTGGGTAAATATTAGTGCTCTATGCAAGCTGGCTGATAGTCGAGTCCGGAACAAAATGATATTCTGAACAAACAAGGAGAATTTTTTCCACAATGCTTCTTTCGTTGAGAAAAATAATTCGATCGCAATCACCATGGTCATATACTATTTTGGGCAATATATTAAAATTTGTAATGGATATCCCATTACGCGGCAATATCTTTTTTCCATGTTTTTGGACAAGCTGTGGAGGAACAGTCAGTGTCACTGTCATCATGGCGTCCTTGTCTGTCATGTCAGCATGCATAATGGATCTACTTTCGTTTTCCTTGTCCAAGTAGGTGCTATAGACAACCATTATGTCCCCGATGAACACTTGTCCAGTTTGGCAGTTGTTCAAGCCCTCTATTGACAGTACTTTGAATGTCACAACTCTAGACCTGATGACATTTTTTGAATAGTAAAACTAAAGTGAATGGTAGTGTGCTACAAGTACACACATAGTTTTGATGAACTATGGAGCCAGAGTTTCGCAACCACACCTCTTAGTCTGTGGAACATGCAGGGAATTTGGCATCTCGCTTGTACTTGTTGATACTTCTTGTGAGCTGCAAACCATGTATTGCAGATGGCATCAACATATCCGCCATGCCATAGATGAATATATAGCCCAACAAATTTGTTTAGTAAACATAGTAAGAGCAGAGCATATGCATCTTTACCTTTGGCCTTGTCGGTCTGTCGATGTCTGGGATGACTGATTGCTCATGCTCGTGTCACTAGTCCAACTTTTTCTGATGCAAGAATGTGCAAATGAACATCAGGACTAAACAAGCATATGCATTGTATATTTTCCATCGGAAGGACCAAATAACCATAAAACTGTATGCATCTGAATTTTTTACCTAGACAAATGTTTAACAGTAAACAGGGCGTGAGCACGAGGCACCATGGCCAATCTATATATCGCGGACCCCCGGAAGCCAGGGGAGAAATATTCAACCTGCCAGCCTGGCACCAACAATCGAGAAAGTGGGTAACTATGGAATAAGGTAGAAGCATGACCACATATGTCAATCCATTGGTCTGCCAACCGGCGCACGAAGAAATTTTCAGAAAGCACACTAGGCAGATGAATTAGAAAACAAAAGGGATAATAGAAAATGGAAAAAGTAGAAATAGGGAGCACGGAAAGGCACATTACTGCGAAGTCATCGTTTTCAAGTCTAATATTATATTCCCCCACCTGGTTTGTATATTTAACTTACCAACACACTTGGTATACCTTTTAGAAGATTGTACCACATAACCCTCTGTTGTTGCACAGAACAACTCATCTCCCTGTCCAAGCAACCTATTTTTTCCAAGGCAGCAACCCCAAAGATGCAATGGACACAAAGGAAAGTTAGTATGAAGACAAACATCTAAAATAAAGAGAAACGGGTCTATTTACCCGCCAAAGAGTCCTTCGTCCTATCCAACCATTATGTTTTTTTAAATGCAGCAATGTAGCGCAAACACAACAGACATGAACTAGCTTAGTATGCAGGAAGGAACGCATGTAACCAAGATAACTTAGCATGTAGGAAGGCACACAATTATTTTAACACATATACAGACCATAAATGAAATACAAAACAACGCAATATGAAACAACAGTACAAGCATGCACCTTTCTATATCCTCTTCAGCTGATGCAGTCAAGACTCCCTTGTTTTCTCCAACTACTCTGTTTGTTTGAATGTGGGAATGCACAAAATTCAATGAAAATTAATGGAAGCCGGTATTCACAGGAGAAAAAGCAATATGTACATACAGAAAAACTGACTCAATGAATAGTCTAGAAAGGCAGAAACATGAACCTTTGCGCTTCTCTATCCATGGCTGTAAACGTGCAGATTTTTTTTCCCTGCCCAAAATATATTATAAGGCACAAAATATCATGCAATTGCATGGCTGCAGCTAAACAATTTCTGGTTTTCCCTGGCAATTTATCCAGATATGCCCTTTAACCATGTTCTTTATCCTCTATACAGACTGTTGTGCCCACGATACAAGTTCTCATTTTTTTGTGGCAAACTACCCAAACATGCTTCCAGACATCAAAATATAATCTTGCAGAATCTTTGTTGCACACATTATATATCAAGCACAACACAAATTGTATCATGTGCACATCAGTCTATGTAGAGGAGAAAGAACATGTAATGTCATATCCGCACATCTTACCATACATGGTTTATAAATGTAGCCTGCATACATATGCTTTATTCCAACAAAAAAACAACGAATATTGTAACTTCACATGTAATCCTCGAACAATTTTGCATGCAACTATTTTCTTTCATGGTGCAGGACTGGAGCACCAGAAAAATCTCACAGAATAAAAGATATCGGCCTCGACAGACATGGAAAATAACACAACTGCATGTTGACTCGTGGGTACAGGGGATGAACACCGTAAAGCGCCCCAAAAAAACAATAATAATCCCAAAAAAAAGAAAAAATAAAAGCTCCAACCACCATTGTTGCACCCCAACCCTGCAAGGCCGAATCAAACAAAAGAAAACAACAAGGACCGAACCAGTGAGAAAGCACAAACAGGACAAACTGCACCCCCAGGGCCCCAAAGCACAAACCTTAGCCAAACAAACAGAACCAACAACCCATGAACCAACGAACCAGCAAGAACCACCGAGCCAGTGAACAACATATGTATCTCCAATGATTACGAAACTGCAGCCCAAGCACAGAAGGAACCAGAAACATACAAGGAACATGCAACTACAAATAAGAAAGCATTCTTACTTGCAAACTGCAAACAATGAACAACAAACAAGGAATACAAAAATGAAACTATGGCATCGAAACTTACTCTGAACCTATGAAATGCAGAAGCGTAGGTCGAATCACGAGCGAAACAACAATAAGTAGCAACCGACAAACCAGCGAAGAAGAAGCACTCACCAAACCAGTAAACAATGTATGTAACTTCAATGATTACGAGGATGAAACATACAATGGTAGCAACGGACAAACCAACGAAGAAGAAACACTCACTAAACCAGTAAACAATGTATGAGTATTCAATGGCAGAACAAGGATGAAACATACAATGGTTATTGAACTGGCGGTGGACAAACAAGACTGTGCAAATTCACTGTAACTGTATAGAAAATTTCGAGGAAAAATGTACTCCGAGAAGCATATTTACATAAACATTTAAGACTGCCAGGCTGTCTAAGGACCTTGCGGTATGCAAACATTTAAGTTGTCAGGGGTGTTGGAGGACATTGTGTCATGTAAACATTTACGTTGTCAAGCCTATTGAGGCATCTCTGAATAAGTGTCAATACATTTCAACAAATATACATCCGCCAAAGATGCTATAAACTTTGGAATTCTCAATCACTACAAAGCTTGGATATCAAAACATTTCAATATGCTTAGTACATATCAAAACTTATGGATATATTCAGCTAGTAGAAAATGATAATACAAACATTCAAACTAATGCTAGCATTAATCGACCTTCAAGCAATATAGAGGAAAAATATATGATTAAAAAATATTGTCTATGAGAAAAAGTTTGGACATGTTTCCATATAGTACATTGAGAATAGCGAAGCCGACAATAATACCTCCAATCTCTAATCCAATCAGATCAATACATATATGCTACTTTTTATTATATAAAAATATATGCTTTTAACTCCATAGCTCCAACAATAGGTATTGTGCAAATATTTTGGGTCAAAGGACAAACTAATATGTAGTCAACGCATTATCGATTGCTATAGTCCCTCTATGCCTATGACAAGGACTAATAAGGTGAAAAAACATGATTCATTTAGAGAGAAATAAAATTGAAAATTAAGTTGACCCAATTGATGTTTTTGATGTATGTTTTAGTCATAAAGTGGTTGATATGACAACTACATATGTACAAGAGAACTTCATTGAAAATAAAGTTAATTTTACTTAAGAATATGGAGAATTGAGACAACCCAATAGACCTAAGAGTGGGAATCAAGATTCTAGAAGGTCATTTTAGTTAGAGTGGACTTCAATATTTCTATTCATGGAGCCCATGACATGTGAAATGTTGATCTGAATGAAGTGAAATGTACAATTTGTAGTTGATAATATGCTAGAGATTTTAAAATGCAGTTGAAGAAGGATACTATTGAGAAATATTGTGAAAAAAATTATTATAAGGAATAAGTTCATTGAAAAGTGGAGAATGCGTCAAGATGGAAGACTGCAAAGGAATGCAGGCATGTTGAGAAAGTTGAAATGTATGAAAACGCATTAGAAATTATCATAATAAGGAAATGAAGGGGTCACTTCATAGCCTTTTAAGGGAAAAAATATCAACATATTTGCAATCTAAAATAGTCCAAATGAGCACCATTTTCCATATTTTAAAACTTGGAAGACCAAGGAAAGATTATGTCCATTACATGGATTTGTTAAAATTCCTTTGAACCATTACAAATTTCATTGAAGAACATCATATTAATGGACTCTTAGATGTTGACAAATTATGTTTACAAACACGTGTTCTCTGTACACTATGGTGGAGCAAGTTTCGAGAACTAGAAGAACTTTTGTCAAATGGGTCTATTACAAGATTATGGATCAAATTGGTTGAGTTGTGTCAAACTATGATTTTGGGTTCCATAGAGGATGAAATTATTTTCAACTTGGTCTCATTTTTAAACTCCAAGTTAAGGAGTAGATTGGACAATAACCTCGTCTCTTAAATTTGTTTGCATTCATCAGATTATGATGTCAAGAACTTTCCTTATGAGAGAGCATTATCACTTTGGACATCTGAATGCATTGCAATAGAAGAGGGGGAAGCAATATAGTTGACTCTTTGAAAGATTTTGACTTAGAAAATGAATTGGATGATGAAGATAGTCTTGATAAGTATGGTGGTTCATCTTTTGACCATATTAGTGATTTAGAAGATAGAACAAATACGTGGAATTTTGAGTTATAAGTGATGAATGCGCATACTTGAACACATTGTATGAAGGATTCAATGTATTACTAGTTTATGCACCATGAACATTGAGCTTCATAGATGAAATTAATTTCCTTTTGAGGAAATATTACATTATCATTACATAAATGTCATCATTTGAATTTCACATTTACTTACACTTTAATTCAATTTCACTTGTTATTTTACTTTTTTCAAATCAATATGTTGTATCCTAGCATGTTTATAAGATTTTTTTGAATTGCATAATGTACACTAAATCTCCCATGGGTGGAATTGGAAGGGGTTAACATATTTGGTACAATAAATCACTTCTAAGAGGATCAATAGTGTGGGACTTTGTTTGTATTGGTGTCCTTTCCAAAATAAACTCTATATTCTATCTTCATGCCTCTCCTTAGATGAATTTTGATGTGTTTTCTTAGGCTTCCTTATGTGTTTATATTTATATTGCAATTGTTAAACATGTGTTGAAACTTGAATTTATTTCAAACTCTAGCTATGATATCTTGAAGGGGTATCGGCTTCACTTAACTTTTTCAAATTGGGTTGCAATCACATTTTTGGATATCGTTTATCTCCTTTAATATAATTGCATTTTTTCCCTTTATTTGCATCTATTTACTTTCTTGTAACCCTACATACTTGAGCATTTGATTATTTCTTTTAGAAGGTTATTGTGATTAAAATATTGGCAAAAATTTAGGGTGTTTTCTCACCACATCAACTAAATTAATTAAGATTTGAAATGAGGAAATGCAAGTTGTAGTCAAAAGAAACAAGGTATATAGGTACTTCTCAATATTCCATGTCTTATTGTTCTACAAGAAACACTTACATTCTTAATTATCCATAAATATTTTCTTATTGAGTAGGTATGGAGAACATGATTAATAATTTAATCTATGTTTTCATTCCCTTAACATAATGAATTTCTTGTAAACACACACTTTTATCTTCATCATTATTTATGTGTAAATTCATTAGGAAAATATGTTTCTTTTAGCCCTTCAATAAGGAGTTGCATTGATATATTTAATGTTTTTTTTTTGCTTATTTGGTAAATTATTCTTAGCAATGTGCATGTGTGTCTAATCATATCTTGATATTTTTCATCGATACATGTGCATGTAATACAACAATGAAAAAAAATCACATAAGAGGTAAGCTAGAATAGAATGTGCATATGTCCCCGAGGTGTAGGACAGTCGGTGACAGAGTGTGTTGTTAAGCCACTCCGTGTTGAAAAGTCACCGGTTCGAAACCTGCGGGGACAAAAAATCCAACCATGTAAAGGGTTGGTGTGGCTCAGGCCGGGTGCGATCCCCAGGTGATTTTGACGGCTTAGATGCCCCTGAGTCGCGACTTCTCAAGCCACAGGTTAATCCTGATGCCAACAAGTTCGGCCACATTAACAAACAAAAAAAAAAGAATAGAATGTGCATATTATATATAACATCAAGAAAATTGAGAGTGGCAATATTCACTCAACACAAGAAACACATATCATAAACATTTGTCCACTATAAATTATTTAATCAGAAAATTTTGTATAATTGTTTTCTTCAATAGGGAATTATTCACAATGTTGGTACAATTTTACAAGAAAAAAATTGAATGATTCACCTACCTTAAAATGGACATTGAATACAATTTGCCTCCCTTTATAAACTCTAGGTTAAATATCACATCCTTAAATTTCTCCCTAGTTTTGTCATGTAACACTAGGCAACACATCCAAGAAATGGGTAAAATATTCCCCCCCTTCGAGATAGGTTGGTGATGAAATGCATGTCCTCCTTTGTTGTTTGGTACCAAAGATTATGACCAGCCATCAATGTTTGCTTGTCAGGATCTTGACAATAGATCAACTGACACAATAACACAATGTTCCCTTGAATAATTTAACCTCCTCAAAAAAGTTGAGGCTAACATCTCATAAAAGGAGGAAAGTATCAACAACAATAAGATGAGGAAACAAATCCTCTCCCTCTCCTTGACGAAGATCGAATGATGGTAACAGCAGTGAGGCAAGGATGGACACTTTCCTTAGTTTTTGGAGTTGGACAAAGTGATAGAGATGCGAACAAAAAAGACTAAGTTCGGGCATGAGGATGTGCATGCTCACAGATTGGGCATGAAGGTTGGATTAGCTACCCAACTAGTTTGAGATGTCAGGGTTGACAATGCGCAGAGACATGGAAGTGTTGGTTCAAGTATGGACACAACAAAAATATCACAAGAGTTCAACACTTAGGAAAGCTTTTGAAGTGAAGTGGGCATCAATCAGTTGTAGCAGGCAACGACAGTAGTAGCATAACTGAATAGTAGCAAGGTAGCAACATTGCAGCGAGAGAGTGCAGTAGAGTTGGGTGAATTTCATCCTTGGATTTGGGTGAAGTGACCATATTGACTCAAATAGAAGATCATGCAGAGTTGGGTGTAGTACAGTTTGGTTTGTGGAAACTTAGGGTTTCCACTTTGGCATAATTTGGGGTTTCTGGTAGGCACAAAACTTGGGTTCTCCAATAGACATAGTTGCAGTAGAGGCACAAGTTCGGGCAGAGACTTGGAGATTGTGGATTTTTTAGATGTTTTTGAGGACGACAACGACTTGAGGTGGGGGAGGATGTAAGGCCTTTGGTTAGATAAGCACAAAGACCCTCGCCCAAGTCCTCAAGGAGACCCAACTTGTGGTTTCTCTGGCACCCATATTGGGCAAGTGGATGTTTTGGGCATGCGAACACATCAAGGGGATTACCAAAGTATGAAGCAACCAAGAGATTGGGGTGCATAGGCATGAGGGGTGCACTAAGGTTGGGCGCGCTAGTCCCAAGGGGCACGACAGGTGACAAGTGCATGGGTTTGTTTGGGTGACCAAGTCTGCAAAGGGGCGCGACAATGTTTTTGGGCAACTAGGTCCACGAAGGGGCACAACGATTCCTTTGGACAAATAGGTTTGTGAAGGGGTGCGCCACTTCCAAAGGATGTGACAATTTGCGATGGTGACCTTTGGAGTCCCTATAAGAGAAAAAAGGTGCAAAAACAAGGGAGGAAGATTTGGAAGATAAGGAGAGAAAGAAGAGCACTGCAATTCTAAGGCGGATGAAGAGGGGTGAGCTCCCTCAAGGATCCAAGTTGCTCAACATGGGAGAACTTGTGCTTCCTTTAGGTGGATTCGTCGGACAGAGTTGTGAGACCTTCTTTTGGGCCAATTTTGGAGAATTCTAGAAATGTGGGTTTGTTGGAGGCATGTGTGAGGCATAACCAAAATCTGTGAAGTCTGTGGAAACGGAGAGACAACAAGTTTGTGGTTGAGGGCACGTCTGAGGTGCACCATGGGAGGTTGTGGAGACGGTTGCGACAGAGAGTCTTGGTGTGATGAATTTGTGTATGAGTGTCCTGGTGAGGTGAGGCGAGTCATGTGACTCTGCCAAGTTGTAAACCGAGTCAGTAGTTGATCCGAAAAGATCTTTTAATGACAATGGTTGAGTTTTAAAAGCATGTGTTCATTAATCATTTAGGAAATTAATGAAAGAGGAAGATTTAATGAAGAAACATAGCAGCCATAATGAAATATATAGATCTGTAAATAAGAATGAAGAAACATCAAACCATAACAAGATAAGTTGATAACGGAGTTCGGCAATCTCGCCTATGTCTCCGGGCCTTTGTCTCAGTGGGTGAGGCTTTCTTATTTATGTTCAAAGATTTAAAAGTACAACATAATAGTGCCAAAAGGATTACAAATAGATCTGGTTTTGTTCTACCAGATATCAATAACTCAACAAAACTAATGGCACTAAAAATGGATGAACGAAGCTCCCAGAAATGGCCCGCAAAGGTGTTCTCCTCAATGGCTTCCCTGCATAAAAATGGCTTTGGCTCAACAATTCTTCAACATTTCATGTTCTGAACCTCTTCCCATGGCTTCAAGAACCTCTAGTTTTTATAGACTTGAAGCGGGTAACAAACTCCCAACTTCCCCCCAAGATCTGGCCTCAAAAAGGGCCCAAGATCCTCCACAAATGACCAAAATATCCCAAAACTGTTGAAAAATCAATTAAAAATCTTAATATAAAGTGGAAAAACCCACTTTTGGGAAAATAAAGGGTGCAACCCTCGTTTTCCCAGGCTCCTGATCACTTGGGCACCTCCATGTGGCCTAGCGCTAAGCCTGGCGCGTTGGCCCTTGGTCTTTAGCCCCCAATATCTTGCCCTTGGTCGCATCTGTGGCCATGTGGCCCTGTCCTCTGTGCTCCACGTGATCAATTATGTTTAAGCCATGGTCATAGTCATTGGTTACGCACCCTGGTCGGTGGGCTAGCCCAACTGACCAGGTGTTATCCACCTAACTCAGTGTGAAAGTATAACATACGGGCATATGCAGTAGTCACATGTGTCCAAGATTTGGGGGCTGGCTGGAGTGGCCACCCGCCAATACAAAGGGAGTGGACATATGTATAAAAGCGTCGATCTGAGGGCTTGGAGCTATAAAAAATCCCATGCCAAAGGTTAAGGCATGGGCCTGGGTCACATTCGAGCAGTCATATGGTAAACTATCTGCCCGAATTTACAATGCAACAAATTTAAATTTTTAATCCACCACATAAATATTAAGAAACACCAACAGGTGGGTTGGTGGCCCAGCCCTGCCAAACCACTCGCCACCCAGACTGGAGGTCATGGGTTTGACTCCCGTGCGCTCCATACATTTTTCAAAACCATCAACCAATGAATGGGTGCCAAGTGGCAGCCCATGATTGGGTCACATGGCACCATTACATTCAACAAAGAAGTGCCACCTGTCCAACGATGACTGGTCCACGCAACTACCTATGTGTCTACCCTGTCACTGCATGTCTTTGTACCTTCCACACCATTGTACGATCGTACGTCTTGTACAGTCAGATGCCACATCAGCACTGTACAAACAGTACAATCATCAAATTTTGCCTTTTGTCCAAATGAACAGATCGTGACATCTTTCGCATACAATGTCTGTTTGAGCATGTTCAAGTTGTGTTGGGTTTGTATCAATGAGGTCTACACACACATCCATTTTGAATTCATTCTGAGCACTTTGATTTTTAGGCCTTCCTGGACCCATTTTGGTTCCGGGATCCAATCTGGATCACGCCTCCCCACTAAAGACCTTTTGGTCCTCCAAAAGGATACTAACCAGTCATCAAGTGCGGGATAGGCCACCCCACTTGTTCTATGTCTTTAAAGTCTGTCCTATGCACCTATCTCATCAAGATAAACTGTAAAAAAACCATGATAATTGACAACATATTGTTAGCCACTTGTACTATGTCACATCTTACTGAAGCCACTATCATCCATGTTGACAACATTACTAATGATAACATCAAAAATATGAATGTAAATGAGCTAATATGTTTGTAATACTTGCACAACATTAGCTTATCTTGAAACAAAGTGTGATTGATCTTCCATTCGACAATCATCTCATGTTCTTGCTTAAGATCAATTACTTGATTTGAAACAATTATAGGTGTGTTGCTTGCATGAGTGTCCTTTCTTAATTGTTTCATTGTTTGAAGAGATTGATTTTCTTAAAAATGATGAGCATGTACAACATATTCTTTGTCTGCTTTGATTAAGTGATATTGATTTTGTTCCCTATAGAAGATTGCTTTGTGATCATATAAATAAGAACTGCCTAAGCCCATTCCACATTCATTGAGTGGCACCACATCTTATGTTACCTCATCCACAAACTTAGATGAAATTGCAAACTTTAATGTGCATTGCTTTGTTATGTGCAATTTATGATTGTTGTTTATCCATTTAAGTGAGTAAGGCTTATGATGCATCTGTGTGTTTAATCCCAATTGTTTAACCAATTCCTCTGAAATCAAGTTGGATTGAGATCCACTATCAATCAATGTGTTGACCTTAGTATGCATCATAATGACCATTATATGAAACAATTTACTTCTAGAATCAAATCCATCACCAATTTTACCTGCCAAACCAACCGCTAAGACTTTAGATTCATCACCCAAATCCGATCCCAAGTCTGTTGGTCGCAATGTTATTGCAGCTGTTTGCCTCCCTTTCCTCTCTTTGAACCACTTCGGTCTCTTCTCGGGATGCAATTTCCAACAATGTTCCTCATCATGCCCTTCTTTCTTGCAATGCTTGCAAGAGGGCTTCTCTTCCTTTTTTGCCACTAAATTTGCCTTCTTTCCATTCCACCTCTTTTTGTCCTCTTTCCTTGAAGACGATTCCCCTGATACACCAACTCATGTTTTCCCTGCTTCAATGCATGTTGCTTGAACAGAAACCTCATCAAGATTAGTAGGTCCAAAAATAAATACAGTGTTACGAATATGTGCAGGTAAACCTCCGATATACTTCATAAGAGTTTCTTGGGTATGTAATGGAATGTCTAACATTAATGCCATTTTATGAAATCCATCTGTGTAATCTTGCATTGTTTGTCCCTTTCTTAGTTTAAGAGCTTTCCATTCAATTAAAGCCTTATCTTTATAACCAAAAGGATAGAATCTCTTTCTAAGTGCAGAAACAAAAACTTGTCATGATGGAAATACATTACCCACTTGTTGCGTGACATTTTGTAACTTGCTTTTCCACTAGATGAGTGTTGTGCTTGCAAGTCGAAGCAATGCCAACTTGATTTGAGTTGCTTCATCCTTGATTCGTTGCACACTACAATAAACCTCCATCTATTTGACCCAATTGTCAAGTCTCTCTACATTGACTTCACCATCATACATGTGTAATTCAAATTTCACATCAAGCTTAAGTAAAGGCATATCATGTTTATGGACATGGACATGTTTTCTTGCAGTGGATTTGGATCTTGAACTTGAAGAAGAAGAAGTTGATGGAGAAGAAGGAGGTGAAGGAGGAGTTTGAGGAGGATCCTCTCCTTCTTCATTTTTGGCCTTTGAAGGTTCACCTAGAATCGGTCTCTTCTGTTCCAAGTAATCGTCATATAGAACCTTCACCATCTCCGGCATGGTGAAGAAAGTCTTTCGAAACTCTTTCTCCTCATGAGAAAGTCCCTCTTCCAATGCCATCTTCTCACTTTGAGAAGTTCTCTTTCTCAATCCAATCTCAGGATTCTCTTCAACAAGCTCACCTTCACCATGATTCATCCTTTCTCTAGTAATCATGCAGACTCAAAAACCAACCGTCAACTAGCTCTGATACCACTTGATCCGAAAAGATCTTTTAACAACAATGGTTGAGTTTTAAAAGCATGTGTTCATTAACCATTTAGGAAACTGATGAAAGAGGAAGATTTAATGAATAAACATAGCAGCCATAATGTAATATAAATATATGTAAATAAGCATGAAGAAACAACAAACCATAACAAGAGAAGTTGATAAAAGAGTTCGGCAATCTCGCCTACGTCTCTGGGCCTTTGTCTCAGTGGGTGAGGCTTTCTTATTTTTGTTCAAAGATTTAAAAGTACATCATAATAGTTTCAAAAGGATTACAAACTGATCTGGTTTTTTTCTAGCAGATCTCAAGAACCCAACAAAACTAACGGCACTGAAAACAGATGAATGGAGCTCCCAGAAATGGCCCGCAAAGGTGCTCTCCTCAATGGCTTCCCTGCATAAAAATGGCTTTAGCTCAACAATTCTTCAACATTTTTCTGTTCTGAACCTCCTCCCATGGCTTCAAGAACCTATTGTTTTTATAGACTTGAAGTGGGTAACAAACTCCCAACTTTCCCCCAAGATCTAGCCTCAAAAAGGGCCCAAAATCCTCCAAAAATGACCAAAATCTCCCAAAACTGTTGAAAAATCAATTAAAAATCTTAATATAAAGTGGAAAAACCCACTTTTGGGAAAATAAAGGGCACAACCCCTATTTTCCCAGGCTCCTGGTCACTTGGGCACCTCCATGTGTCCTAGCACTAAGCCTGGCGCATTGGCCCCTGGTTTTTAGCCCCCAAAATCCGGCCCTCGGTCGCATCTGTGGCCATGTGGCCCTATCCTCTATGCTCCATGCACTCAATTATGTTTAAGCCCTAGTCATAGTCGTTGGTTACCTGCCCTGGTCGGTGGGCTAGCCCGACTGACCGTGCGCTATCCACCTAACTCCGCACGAATGTATAACATACGGACATATGTAGTAGTCACAAGTGGTTGAGATCCGGGGGTTGGTTGGAGTGGTCGCCCACCAATACAAAGGGAGTGGACATATGTATAAAAGTGTCGATTTGAGGGCTTGGAGCTATAACAAATCTCGTGCCAAAGGTTAAGGCATGGGCCTAGGTCACATGCAAGCGGTCATATGGTAAACATCGGGGGTTGGGGCTAGGCCCCAGCCCTTTATCCGCCCGAATTTACAATGCAACAAACTTAAATATTTAATACACCATATAAATATTAAGAAACACCAATGGGCGGGCAGGTTGGTAGCCCAGCCCAGCCCAGCCCAACCCAACCCTGCCAAACCACTCGCCACTCGGACCGGAGGTCACGGGTTCGACTCCCGTGCTGATCCGGATTTATGTAGGAACACAATGAAATACAGAAATACACATAAACGCAGAGATGCAGCGGAAATAAGACATTATTTCATTAATCACAAATGACTGAAATATGCTTACAAACAGAATGGAAATAAACTAGCTAGGGCGCTGGTAGCTTATCTCTGAGAAGAGATGTGGCTGCTACTCGCATCCGTGAGAAGATGATTACAATGAGGCTCTAGAGGCCTTTTTGCAATAGAAGAGAATGCCAAAAGTCATAAACATCCAAAAACCTAACCCTAGGAGATGAAGCGCCAAAAGTCATGTGGGTCCC
>JASDQU010098245.1:0-17271 GCA_032191745.1 Picea mariana | reverse complement strand
CGCATTTCTAAACATGCAATAAATAAACTTTACTACTAACAATTCATCATGCACCACCAATACAGATTGTCATTAATCAGCGAAAGGCTTGATGAGCTTTCCCATTCATAAGCATTTAACCATGATTTAGAGAAAAGTTACATTATCGGCTCTAACTGTTCATTTAAACCATCATCTGCAGCAAAGCAACCTTCTCATAAACCTATGGCATCAGCTCGACAACAGTTCTGTGGAGATACAATGAACATCTTCGGGCGCGAGGACCATAACTTCCATTGGTCCAGGGCATTTTCTTATTACTCAACCTCTGTTGTAGAGAACCAAGTAATTTGGACCTCCAGGATTGCTCATGCAGGCTGCGCCCCTGAAGTTTTTGACTATAAGGACCTAGTCTCTTGGTGCGCCGATAAATTTATTGTAGAGAAAAGAATTATTCCACTACAGGACCGCTCTTCTGTTTCTTTGTCACCTTAGGTCTTTCGCCAGATGCTGAAATTGCTGGAGCCAACATTGACGTTCAAAGGAGAAGATTGAAAATAGTTTCTAGCAAAGCATAATAACAGATTGGACCTCTTGCCCCTTTTTTTGTAAAACCCGAATCTAGTTCCTGAAGATATTACAAGCATGCAGGTTAGTTGATTTAGAAATCCATTTCATGAAATTGCCTGGTTGTTTACAAGAATAATGAGACAAGAGTCCACAACTACTGTTTCCCGGATGGCTCTTTATACTTTGTATTTCACAGTCAACGAACAAGCCATTTTTGATTGGGGCAGGTTAATTTACCATGAAATCTCTTCCCAATTGTCAAGCTACAAAAGGGAAAAGAAATTTTATATGTCATCCTATTTAGTTTTTGCAATAACACATTCCTGTCGGTTTCCACAACTGTCTCTATCCAAGAATGTCAACTGCGAATTCCACCCAGTAACGTTCTGGTACCAGGCCTTGTGGAAGCACAAGGATTCCCACTATTTTTATGAAGTTTTTAATGGCTTCTTGTCTGTTTTCAAAGTTTTGTTGTTAGGAGATGATGCTCCCCACATATCTGAACAAGAAACTAGTTTTTTGGACAAGAAGGGGACACTCGAACATTAGGATAATTACACTGTCATAAGAATTTTTGGCTCCACGGAATAACCTGCTCTCCTTCCATGTCACATTATGGACAAAATGTTTGTTGCAGAAGTAGCACGTCAATACAACTACTAGTTCCATTTGTTCCAAAGGAAGAAAAAAAAACAATTCATTCCTCTACCTTGGAAAATAGGGGAGTTCGTGTTGAAAAACGTCAACAAAATTGATGATTTCGCAGCACATTCTAACATCTCCAACTTGAGATATGTTGAAGACAAAAGAGGATTCAACCCCTATGATATTTTTAGACAACATTTACAAACACTTGGCCTCGACGATTGTTTTGTAAATAAACACCTGCCCAAAAATAGAGACAATGGAGGCAGCGGTCCTACCTTTGATCCCGGTGACGTAGAGACAGTGCAAAGCTGCACTAAATTGTACACGCAACAGAGGAAAGGTCTCAGTGACAAGAGTGTTTAATCCGCAAATACCACTCCAAAAAGTACAACATCCTGGAGAATTGCTCCAATGGCCCATCATGGCAACAAAGAAACCCAGAGTTTTTTAAATGGAGGAGGAGATAACAACCCTCCTCACTCTAAAATTGATAGTTCTCACAAGCTTCCAGTAGAGAAGAAGAGAAAAAAGAATGTGGGGTAGGCGGAAGAGACGAAAATTCAGAGTGAGAACATGGAACTTGACACTGATCTAGATACCATGATCTACTTCCTTGATTAGCCCGGAGATGCCATCCACCATAGCCATCCAATGGACATATCCGTTACCCAAAATTTTGACAAAGATGAATCCTTCGTGTTCTAGAGCGCTGTTTTTGATAGTCGGAACAAAAAATTGATAATTGAGAAAAAAAATGTTAAAAATAAGAAAGACAAATCTCGTTCAGAGGTTGAAGTTGCCAACACGCGTCCGTCCCAAATCTGTCAACTTCACACCACGACTGGAGAAGCACTTCATGATTCCATTGGAGGCATCGAGACCGAGAATGCCAGACTGAAGGACCGAGTCAAGGAATTGTAAAACTCTTTCATTCCTATGCCATTGCTTGTCAATCCTTTGGCAATAGCCATGCCTGGCACCCCTACACCCAATGTAAAAGCATCCTCCACCCTGGTCGCATCCTGTAAAGGATATGTGGAGAACAATATCAAAAAAAGTATGGAACTGGTTATAGAGGCGTGGAAAATATCACAAACCATCACTTCCCTTGGAACCAGGGCTCATAGCTTGCTCAAGCTTTTGCAGGCGGAATTAAAAGATGAAGAAAAATTATTTTTAAAAACAGTCATCCCTTTTGGCAAGATTGTCAAAAATATGACAGAAACAAAAAGAAGAGAAGAAGATCTTCCATCCAAAAACCGAATCGACCAATTGAATGCTTGTTGGAAAGAAAAAGTAAATAACCTACATCTCATTGTTTAGTCATGTGAACAAGCCATATGGAAGAAAGATAAATTATTCACAAAGCTGTAAAATATAGACTTAGTTGGGAAAACCAAGGACTTCCAAGACCCCCACTTAATCGAAAACTCCTTGCCCTTAACTGGGCAAGAGTTCGATAAACAGGTTGCTATGTTTAAGACCTTGTCTCTGGAAAAGTTTTACAACATCCTTCAATTTGATCAAGCTCATGTCCACGACTGGCTAGTCAAATATGCAGTACAGAATGAGGAAATTCAACAGGCTCCCTCTAATCTTTCTATCGACTTCTGGGAATTAGAAAACAATATTTTCAACATAAAAATTGGGAATGAGATCAACGTCACCCCAATGAGAGGCTACATTAAAGAATGGCTCGAAAGGCAATTGAAACAGGCCGCCGACAAAAGACAACAGGTAGTTGCCTGCATTCCAACAGCCGTGGAAGACATCCTTGAAACCACAGTCATCGGCGACATCAATGAAATGAAAGCCGCAAACAAATAGCCAAAGGGCTGATATGTACCCTCACTGTAAGTTTACTCATCGCATCCTTCTTTTTTTATCAACCTAGTTATTCCAGTTTCTTAAATACAGATGTATAGGAAAACACTTATACCTTTCCATTTATTTTCTTTTGTAGCTATTGCACTCTATCTTTTTTCCACAATCCTATTTTTTGTACATAATTCTCTAATGGTCCGTGGGAGCCCCAATACCAGTCTACATGACAAATGCATTGAAATTATGGTTTATATGTAACAACCTTTAATTTTTTTGTATATTTCAAAATTTTTAGTAGTATGTAACAAACTTTTATTTTTTGACAGATTTCAAATAAAAATGCATTAAAATTTTTATATGTTACAGACTCTATTCTTATCTTTCACCACTCTCTATGACAAATGCATTTAATTTTTAATATGTTACATACTTTTATTCTTATCCTTCACTAGTTTGTATGACAAATGCATTTACTCTTTTATATGTTACAAACTTTTCTTTTTTTATATATTTCAAAATAAATGGTGCTCAACAATGCAAGCGTCATTTACTTATACCCCATGTTTACAAACACATTTAAATTTTTATATTTCTTATCTCCTATTAATTTTATGTCATCATATATTTTTATCTTTCACCAATCCATATGGAAAATGCATTTAAATTTCCAAATTTATTCTTGCACTGTCAACAATTTTTTTACTTTGTTATATACTTCAAAAAAAAAAAAGGTTTGCTATATACTTTCAAAAAATAGATGGTGCTCTACCTGCCAACCGTCATTTACTTTTGCCCCATCTTCCATGATATACATGCTGCACACAACATTTCTGTGATATACATTTTGCACTGAACACTTCGTTTCATTTACAATTCGACCCCATTTTCCACAATTTGCTTTCTAACCTCGTTGGCAGGGACTGCGCTGCCATGCAACCTTGTTAAAATATGAAAATAATCACCTTATAAAAATATGTTTTTTTTTGAATTATAATATTTGTTTTCTCTTTGTCTTCCACTAAAAATATTCCATGCACAATGTGTTAAATACAAAATAATATTAAAATAATATCACCATAAAAATAAAAAATAAAAATTCAATTCCATGTATAACATAAAGTTGAGCTAATCTCAATCGATATGTCCATTCCTACAACTTGTTCATATTCATTCTCATACCAAGTTTTTAGTAACTTCGAACATATGTTATATGCATGTCTAAAATATTTGATACATTATTTTTATTTGAATAGTATACAACCATCCATATTGGTGCGTGTTCCATATAGTACCATATGCAAAATGTATTGTATTTCTATTTTATACTAGATAAAGGGGGACATTACATTTTAGTAAAAGTTACCACAAGAGGGATCAAATTTTTGTTACCACAAGAGGGATCAAATTTTTGTCCCTAATTCAAAGTGATAAGTTGTCATGTTTACTGAAAAGAAAAATGAGGATACTTTAGGAAATTTGGATTGTGAATTGGAAAAAAATAGGATTTAGAATTAATAAACCAAACATAGAAAGAGTTTACAAGAATTTATTAAAATTCAAAATTTCAAACTAAATGTAAATGTAAGAAATCTCTAACTAAAAATATAGAAACAAGTCCACCTATATTAGCCATAAAAAATAGTTCACTTAACTATAAACAACACATAATAAGAAGTGTGTTTTTCTAACACCCTAAAATAACATAAGAGAGAATAAACAATACTAAAACCAAAACTACCAAGCATATTAAGCAACTCCAAATAATAAAAACATTATATAAAAAATCATATTGTTTTGTAACACAGTCAAATAGCAAAGATTTTTAAGTGATTTATTGAGCTTTTTCATTATACCTCTTGACCATGTTAAATTGCAACAAGGTTTTGGTATAGGGAATAAAACTATGTGAGTTAAGGAAATCACAACCCTTCATCTAGTAGCCTTAGTTATGCCCAGGTAAGGATAGTGGAGTATGAACTATGACTTAAAAGTGTTTATGTTTAATTTATTTTCCTTATACTTGAAAAGAAAAAGTTGTTAGTAAAATTAAATTGAAAATTATAAGAACTTTTTTCTTTTATTTAAAAATAAAATAATTTAATAATAAATTTTTTTAGTTTTAATTTTAAATTTATAAATTCTTAATTTGTAAATATGTGCCATACAATAATGTACATTAAAATTGATGCTAGCATTGGCATGGACATTGAAACTCATATTATGTATAAGGTACTTTGTAGTAAAGTTATATTTCAATTCAATAAAAGTAAAATAACACTATTTTTAATTATATGTCTAATTCGATGTGCAAGTATTTTAATGGTTTTGGATGTGTAAGATTTGTCGACCTCTATTTTTAATTTATCATTATTTCTTTCTAATTTATTATTATTTGTTAACGTATGCCTTGTAATATGTCTTATAAGCCTTGTAATTTATTATTATTACATTAATGTGTGCCTCGTATTAGGGGGTATGTCGATAAGCATGATCAATAATAGAAGTTATAAATATCACACCAAGTTAATAAGTAGAGTCGAAATTGGTAAGATAAGTTGCTTCCATGGTCCAACATAAAATCAAAGTTAGTCATATGGAGAAGGTGATTTCATATTTATTCGTTATAAGCAAATAAAATATAATGTTGAGATTGTGGTGATCATAAGGTAAGGTATTATGTTTATAAAAAAAAAAATGAAGTAGGTTTGAGCAGTTCCCCTTCAATCTATTGATTGGGCTAGTTCCCTTCAAGTTAAAAAAGTGGATTAAAATGGCAAATATAACCTAGGATGTAAGTACTTATGTAATTTTGTAATGATGGAAAATATATATTTGAAATATTTAATTTAAATAGTTACTTTGGGTATGTGTTTAGTTCGATCAACAAGTGTTTGATTAGAAAACATTTTAATTTAAATACATGAAGTTAACAAATTTATATTAAATATGTCATTCACAAATGTCTACATTTATTTAACATAAAATATTAATAAAATGGAATCCTAACTACACGTAAGAAACTGTAAAACAAAATATAGAAAGTGGTTGATCTCTTTGTTCTGCTAGCTCTCCTTAATATGAATGCTCTAGTCTAAGCAGACCATCATAAAATCTAGTTAATATATTGATTAAGTTGAAAAAATGTAAGCCCAAAACTTTGCAAAAATAAATACCATAAACAACCCTATATGATTTAGATACACAATCACATAAGTTAAAGTGGTGAAAACCTTTCAACTAGGTAAAAACTCCACTTTGAACTATTTCATATTCGATTGTTCATTAATGAAATAAAGGACCATGAATCAATGAGGTGATGCTCTAAGTCCCTATAAGTCCCTCATATATAGAGGATTATGTCACTACCTAAAATAGGCACTTGCATATGTAAAGAAGCAAGGATGACGGCGGTAATGTGTTATGGGGGTAACATAGATTGATGTGGTTTTTTCAATTTCCATTCACCATATACATTGACAATTGTTTGACTATTGTTGCTCATTTGCGTTGCCTAAGCTATTTCTCATTGTATGGGGCAAGAAATCTATGAGCCCACACATATAAATAGAGTCTCTCCAACCCCAAATTTGCTAATGCAATCACTATATATTTCATTGTGAAGTCCCTAAGGTGAGGGTGTGTGTTTCTATTGGAAGATGGCTAATATGATATGTTAACTCTTCCTCCAGAATGACCTTAGCTCTTCCTCCAAAATGACCTAATGCAATCGAGAGTGTGACCCCTATAGTTAATGGTTGTGACTTCTATTTGATACATAAATGTTGTGGGTTATGGGTAAGGGATAGTCCATTACTCAATAGGCAATTTTCCCCTCTCATTGGTGTTTTCTATTCTTATTCAATGATACTATAGAGTTAAGGGTAGGCATGCGAGTGTGTGGGAACTAGATGAGAAAGTGTCAGGCATAAGTAACAAGTGTGAGTGTTAACTATGTAGTTCCTTGTTTAGTAATCCTAGGTAGGGTTGGGTTGATGCATATCATACCTCAACTTGTGAATTTTGTAAATATCAATGGGGATTTTGATGGTTTTAGAAATGTCTATAGATCTAAGATCCAATTCCCATGTGTCAATTAGCATTATTCACTTGTTATTCCTACTAATGGATTGGTGTATTTATGTGATCAACTGGAACTAAGTTGTGATCATTTTTTGTTAGCAACATATGGTGCATGATCAAAATATCTATCTATTGACACCATTTTTTGTTGGAGTATTAAGGAAGTTGAGTGTAACTTTATTACCATTACCTAAAGTAAAGCACTAAGATAAGTTATAATAAGTTGTTGAATGTGACTGAAAAATGATCTGTAAGTAGCAAGATCAAGGATATGAGAGTAGGAGAGATAAAGTGGTTAAGATATTCATCGAGGAGCTATCACAATCAATCGAAAGGATGTAAGGATCGATCAATTCCATGAACTATCAAACCCTCAATCAAGGAGAAGATGGTGGTAGGTTTGACAACCTCCAGAAGTTATCTCTAAAAGTTGAATTCTGGCAATATGGCTAGGGTGTTTCCTCTCCCTCATTCTTGAATGGAAACAATCACCTCCACTCCCAAAGTAGTTATAGCTATCACTACAACAAATGGAGATTGGGTAATTCTACAATCAATTGGGAATCTATTTAATAAATCCAGTCTAAAGCAGTAGGTCAAAGAGAACCCATCTTGAGATGGCCAATGATAAGGGTCATGTGAAATATTTCTTTGCAAGAAAATACTACAAAGTTTTCTAGCTCTATGCTAATGGAAGGCGTTCTCTATAGTTAATGGGAAGTGAGTACCTTTGTTGAAGATGTTGATTTGATATTTTAGTGCAAAGCCATAATCACAAGTACAAGAACCTATAATATTATATAGGGATGCATGAGTCTACAATGGAGATCAACCTTTGAATCACTATGATGTTTTTTTCACTATTAACATTGAGCAAAGACCGAATTATGCAAGTTTTTGAAATAAGTACCATAAACCCAATAAGTTGTTTTAATGAAATAATAAAATTGAAGATCTCATGTATGAATGAATCATCAAGTTGTGCAATCAAAAGTTATTTTTGTTGTTGAAGAAAGGTTGGATTTGTGGATCAAAGTATATCACTATGTTTAGTTCATCGTGGAATTTAGCATAATTCGAGAGATCCTTTGACTACACTTCCCTGAACATTCAAGTTTCTTTTGTAATTTTTTTAAGGTTAAGATGACATTCCATGAAAGTTTTTGAGACATGAAAGTATATATGTCTAGTACTAATGGAAAACAATATGCTACGTAAACTAGCAACTATTATAAATGTATTTGGATCAACTTAGGTAAAGTAAACTTAAGAATGACAAGTTGCCTAGTACTCATCTTGAAACAATGGGGAAAGTAATTGTAAATGTTTCCCAGGGAATCCAACAAAAAAATATTGATTATGTTAGATTGGGTTATTTTGATGAACAATAACTTGAGAAATATGGGAGGTTGTTGTGTATTAAAGAGACAAGTGTTCTATGTGGTGGTGGATTAAGGTGAATTTGTTAGGCCTTTGTTTGTTGGTACTTGCAGTAATTTTCTTCTACCAAGGAATGTCGTTTCTAATAAACAAGGTGATTACACCAATTTTGGTTTAGGAGTCATTAGGAAGCATTAAATTTTAGCGCACACACTCTTGTGTTTGTGATTATTGCATCCATAGGCTTGTTTCATATTTTCTTGCTACCATTGACACCTTCAATGTGGTTAGTAAGAATAAACTTTGGGTATGGTTATGCATTCCTCATAGTAATGGCAGGGACCAACGTGGGCATGTCTTTACCATACTTCACTGGGTCACGTTTTCAAAGTTGAACACAAAAATGGCTTGAAATATGTCCTAAAAAAAATTGTGATAAGGCTAGTAGGAGAGGAAAATTGGTTCCATCGATTTTGTGTTGTTGTTCTCTTAAGGATCTCACTATTTACTTATATTGTTTTCAATTATATTGTTGTTGTGACAAATATCAAGTATTGTCCATGCATAATTGAGTCATAAATTGGAACTATTCTTGAAGGTTTTATCACTATATATAGTGGTTGTCTACTACAAGAATTGGTAGACCTGAAATACAAATATCATCATTTAAAAACATTGCATAATGTTTATAACAATCTGGGATTTTGCATGACCACAATTTGCATCATAGGGTATGCAAATAAAGAATTACGACTCTCTAAACATGATGAACCGTGTAGCAATGGAAATGATTACCATTATACCAAAAAACTAAAGGTATATGACTACAATCTTGAATCTTATGCCAATTCAAAGTTTAATTTTTCTAGTAAATGGAGGTTAAGACATAGCATGATTTCCGTAATTTTTTTTTGGCTAGATTTAGCTTGGGAGTTGTTGCCTCAAGATTCCCCTGACAACATCTAGGGTTTATGACGCTGGCCGGCATGGCCTTTGGCTCAGGGGATCGTGATCCCCCTCAACCCCCTCCACCTCCTGTTCTCGCAACGTTTCATGCGATGATCTCCTCCTACTCGAAATTTGATAAGGGAGCCCCTCTGTCCTGGTTTGTTAAAAGGTTGGATGCGATTCGAAAAGTTCTTTTCCACTCCCCTTCCTCGAGACCATTTTCTCTTCGTTTAGCATAAAACGGTTTGATAGGGAAATTTACGGGACTTTGGCCATCCCCCAAAGCAATGACACAATGGTTGGAGTAGAACTGGAAGAAAACGATCAAAGGGTAGCTTTCTACAACATTATGTGGTAAGGGATTTTATGTATTTCTCTTTGAAAATAAAGCAGATAGAGATTTGGTCTTTAGGAATGGCCTGTATTTCATGGGTACCCGAGGAATGTATTTGAATAAATGGAATCCATACTTTAGTATGGAGAATGACATCCCCTTAGCAGTTCCAGTGTGGGTTAGGCTCCCCTTATTACCCCTCCATAGTTGGAATGATGAAACAATAAAAAATATAGGCAACGCTCTCGGAAGGTTCATCGATCGGGTCGAGCCACGAGATGGGCTACAATAATGTGCATGTCTATGTGTAGAATTATACATGGAGAAAGGTATCCCATAAGCTATATAGCTCACTTTAGATGGGTGGTCATACATCCAAACAGTGGATTACAAACAACTTCCTTTTAAGTGCAAATCTTGTCATGAATACGGGCACTTCACCAAAAACTGCTCCAAGGTGATCTAGGAGCATCTAGAAAAGAAGGCACCAGATCAATGGAAACCAACAAAAAGAAAGAAAGCAAAGAATAGAAAAGGTAACCAACAACAGGAGTGAAAAAGCAACTCCAGGCCCACCTCACCAAGTAAAGGGAAATCCCCATTACAAATAGACGATGAAGCTGAAAGTAGTAAGAACAAATACGAACCTCTGGAAACCTTAGAAGAAGAGTTGATCAGTTCAAAAGAAAATACATAAGACAATCAACCAGACTAGGATATTGAACTCATGTCGCCCCCAGTGGATCCAGATCCTCAACCCTAGGAACCTCTCCAAGTGTAGGAGGAAGGTAGCCAAGAAGAATCGGGAGAAGAGATGAATTTTGAACTCCCGAAGAACGCTAGAAATATGAAATATGGAAGGAAACAAATAAATATAGAAGGGAAAAAGAGACCACCCAGGATAAAGAGTTAGGAACCCAACCAACACTGGAGGAAATTCTCAAAAAAGAAGGGAAAAATGGGAAAGCTCAAGCAACAAAGGGGAAATCTCAACCCACAAAGTGGGGGGCATCAAAGCACAATAGTAAGTAATGAAGGTAGTCTCCTGGAATTGCAGAGGAATGGGTCAGAGGGAAAAAAATAATCCATGGGAAAGTTAATTCGAGTATAAAATCCCCATATCCTCCTAATCCATGAGACAAAATTGCAGGGAGCTGAGGCCCTGCGAGAAATGAAACAAATATGGAAAATAAGTAGCAGAACAACGTTGAATGCTAGAGGCGCTCCAGGAGGGATTTTCACGATGTGGAACACCCATCTCTACAGAGAAGAACAAATAGTGGAATCAACCCACTGGATGTTGGTAAAACTTAAGCATCTCCAATCAAGTATCATGTATCCTATCTGTAATGTTTATATGCCTAATAATTATTGGGGAAAAAGGGAGTGCTTGGATTCTTTAATGAAACTTAAAGAGATAGGGGCCCAAGAAAACTGCATTATAGCAGGGGATTTCAATACAACCCAAGAAAAAAATGGAGGCACCTCTGTAAGGTACCAGTTTCGGGAACATATGGAGGATCTGATCTCAGATCTTGATCTGTTTGATGTCCAGCCCTCCAAAGGGAAATACACTTGGAGCAATAAAAGGTCAGGGTGGAACACATAACCGCCAGGCTGGGTCGTTTCCTCATCCATAACCCTTTACTCTTCCACTTTCTCTCCATCTCCTCCCAAGTAGTGTCTTAGGGCATTTCAGACCATCGCCCAATAGCCCTAACCTTTGTAAAAGAAGAAAATCTAGGACCCATCCAGTTCAAATTTAACCCAATTTGGTTGGATTCACCGAATTTCCTCCCCCTAATTTCATCGATCTGGTCTACCTGGGTGGATGGAACACCTGTGTACATATAGGAGAAAAATATAAAAAAGGCAAAGCAAGCAATAAAGGACTGGGTTAAAACTTCCTTCCACAACACAAAAGGAGAAGTTGAAAGACATAAAAATAAGCTAGAAGTTTTGCATGAGGAAATGGACACTAGTGAAATCCAAACCAGACATCTAGAGTAGCATAAAGAACACTTTCAAAATTATTTAAGGGCACTCCATAACGAATAAAAGGAATGGAGACTAAAATCCAGATCTTTGTGGCTCCAAGCAAGAGACAAAAATACCTCTTTTTTTCACAAGCGTGCCAAAGCAAGATAGTACAAGAACACAATGGAATAAATTAAAAAATCCACAGGAGAAGTAGTCAATTCCTTTGAGGATATAAAAAAGGAAGCCCACTCTCATTTCAAAAACCTCTACACCCAAGATGGAACAAACAACAAATTTCAAAGTTTATAGTTCATGGAACAGATACCGCAGATGATAAGGGAACAAGATAACCAAGAATTGACAAAGGTGGTCACATAAGAGGAAGTTAGAGTAGTTTTCTACCAATTTGACCTCGATAAATCCCCCAGGCCGGATGGATTCAATCTCCACTTCTACATAAACTATTGGATAATTATTAAAAAGGATTTACTCGATATGATCAGATATGTCCAAACTACTTGCAAGTTAGGAGGAGCCACTAATACCTCTTTCCTTTCTTTGATTCCTAAAGTAAAAAATGCAAATTCCTTTGATCGATTTTTCCCCATCTCTCTCTATAATGTATTCTACAAGATCCTCACAAAAATTATAGAAAATAGGATAAAACACCTGCTCCCAAGGATCATTCTCCCAAATCAAGGGGGCTTCGTGGCCAAAAGGCAAATATGGGACAACATAATTCTGGTGCAGGAAGACATCCATACTAGTGTTAAGAACAGGGAAAAAGGAATGATAATCAAAATCGATATGGAAAATGCCTTTGATCGAGTGAATCACGAATTCCTTTCTGATGTGTTAAAAAAATTTGGTTTCAATAGCTCCTTTGTCTCCTGGATCAAGGCATGTATCTCATTCCCTTGGATAGTGTCCTTAATAAATGGGTGCCCAACTCCATTCTTCCAAGCCACAAGAGGACTTCGGAAAGGATTTTCTCTCTCTCCTTTGTTGTATATCATCATGGCAGAAACCTTGCATAGAAGGATGGAGCAAGAAAGAGCCACCAGAAATATTCTAGGGCTAAAAATAGCCAGGGGCGTCAGAAGGATAAATAATTCACAATTCGTTGATGACACTCTTCTTATTGGAGGAGCTTCTCAAACAATGGCCCAAAGATTCAAGCTAGTTTTGGATCAGTATGAATCAGCCTCTGGGGGAATTATCAACAAACACAAAAGTCAAATCTATGCTTGGAACATAAAAGCGAGAACAATGGCTAGAATTTCCAGCATCCTCCAATTCTCCTTCTCGACAGATTGGAAATATTTCAAGTACCTTGGCATCCCCATGAGTATCAAATCCATCCCTAGGAAGGCTTAGTGGGTGATTCTTCAAAAAATCAAAGACCAATTTGAAATTTAGGTCGTCTTAATAAATTCAGTCTTATCCTCCTTTCCAATTTTCCAATTTTCAGCCCTTTACACTTCGGTGGGAATAAAAAAGGAAATGGCCAGAATCACTAGGAAATTTCTTTGGCAAGGGGGAAAAGACAACGATAAAAAATTCCATATGGTAAAATGGTCCACTGTCTGCGCCCCTAAATAAAATAGGGGATTAGGCATTCGGGACCCATAAAAGATAAACTTAGCCCTGGGGTCCAAGCTAATCTGACGCGTAATTACTGGTGGGAACTAATGGTGGAAAAAAACATTATGCAATAAGTACCTATCCAAAGTTAGAAAAAAATGTTTGGAGGATGTAGACCTTCGTCAATCAGGCTCCCCCATCTGGAAGTTAATTTGAGCATATGTGCCGACCCAGTTCTGCCAGATCTGAACAGTGCCCTGGAAACACCACCATAATAAGAACGAGGTCTTGAGGAAAAGAGTCAGTAAGCAATGCAGTCAGATTTTCAATTTTTTGTAAAAATGGCGAAACATTTAGTAATTTCCGGATGACAATTGTATCTAGATCAAACTAATAATCTAGCCTTCAGCAGTTGATTTGGTGGAAAGTTCCTTGTAGCAAGATTATATAAATTTTTGTGGCTGGCTCCCCTTATGAGCACCCCTTTTTGTAATCTGCGAATTCGGTCGTGCCCTTTTTTATATATAATTTTTTTTTCAGTTTTTGTAAAAAAACAAAAAAGACATAGCATGACTTCCAATGAGAAATGTTGAAGCTTTAATGGTTTCTAATTTAGTATTTAGTCAACAAATGAGGTCAACTAAACTTTTCCATTTTCGTTGTGGTTCTATGTTTCTTCATATTATTTGGAGACGATATAAGTCATATTGATTGTAGAAAAATATCGTTGATAAAAGGGAATTTGTAGCCATATACAAAGTGTGGAAAATATGTATGTTATCTTTACACTATGTTGATGTAAATTTCATCTGGTAATCAATTTAAATTGCATCATTTTTAGTATCAATGAATTTGTAAAGTGTGAACTAACCAATTCATAAAATGAAAAGCATATAATGGAGAATTTATGATTCTAGTATGCCGTTCTCATAGCTATACACAAGAGGAGGTAAAAGATCGAATTATATCTATTTCAGTACAAGCTATATATAAATATAAAAAATAAATGTTAATTTACAATACATTTGCTTACAAAAATAATATAAAAAACATAAATAATTTCCCACTCACTACAAAGAATATTATGAACTCCCATAACATTTAGTTACGACTACCATTCAATAACATGCAAACACTGGGAGTCTTTTGTGCCTATTCTCTGAGAAAAATGATCTTATTAAAACTACTAGGTTTTAAAATTAGGGTTTTAGTTTCAATGTAAAGATCACAATTTAGCGTTTGGTTATTGAATATTAAAGTTTAAAATTTAAATTTGTAATAACATGGCATCACCAAATCAAAATCAACTAAATAAATGATCTGTATTCAATACTAGATTGTAAAACATTGAAACATAGACTATGAAAATAATGAAACTACATACCTATAAATAGATCTAAAAAACAACTTACAAGAACACAGAGCCTTGATCATGACCAATGTTCTATTATGAATGCTTAGCAGTGAAAATCAATCAGCCTCACCCTTGGCAATGGAAAAAATTTATCCCCTTTTCTTGAAAATAGGAGAATATGATTCCAAATTTGTCCAATCTACTTGAAAATAGGTGAAGATGATTCAAAATTTCTCTTCAAAATAGCTGAATATGATTCCTTATGCAATACATAGTTTGGCTATTTAGACCTAAAAATAACAATAGGGTTTTGAGATAAGGAAAAATATGGTATACTTAAATAATATAAAATATTCACCCACCTTTAAAAATTGTCCTAAATTTTCTCCTTTGACTAAAATTCTCCCTTAAAAAATACTATGGAGAGAACTAGTTGACATACGTCTAAAGATATGTTAGTCTAGAGATTTCTCAATCTAATGAGTTCTAGGTTATTAGGGGTGATTGTGCTTGCATTCTTTTGGAGGTAACAAGGTTAGGTACTTGTGTCTTATCATCGATGCACTAGCACACCATATTGATGATGGGTAGAAAATCATTTTACCATGTAAATATCCTCGTTTGACAACCTATATTGATCAAGTGGTCTATGATTCTATTGTGACATTTCATGTTCCTTTAGATATATGTTATAGCATGTTGGATGGGAGACATCTCTTCCTATTTTATTCAGATGTTTTTTTTTTAATTTTTTTGGAGAAGTTGTTGGTGACTTGACCATTATTTGACTGCCAGCCTCCTAGATAGATGAATGATGTGAGTATGCACATGTGGAATGAGATGTTTCCAAAGATGGTTCATCCAAAGTTCCCATGTAGGGTTGTGGGTGAGGATGCTATTTTTATGATAAATAGTGAAAATAATCATATCCTCAACCTTGTGCTGTATCTTTGCACATGGTCTCACTCTTGGGAGTGTCAAAACCTCCAATTTCCTACAATTGAGCCAAGGTGAAATGGACAATATTATCACAATGTTTTGATCATTCTAGTAGCATTATGTCTTCTTAAATGCATATGTTAGTGATTTTAAGATGTTATTTCGATTGTTTAATTGTTGTATGCTATTTTACAGGTATTGTCTCATATTGTGGTGAGATGCATGCTCCCTACCCTAATGCAAATATTTCTAATACCAATGAGATTTTTCAAGAGTGGAGACCTGACATACGTCGGATTCAACCAGAGCTCCAATTTCAGTATCAAGTCATTGATTATTTTTGTAATTTGATGACTAGTTACACAATCTAGCAAGTTCGACAAGAGTGATCCCACATGTTCTTGAGCTTTCAAGGATCTTATGATCCTTCTAAGAGATATGACATTATTGTTTCATCATATTGTTGAAATCCCCAAGGAATTCCAAAGGGAGAGGATTGAGGAACAAGGATTTGCTAGACATGCTTGGTCATCTTCTTAGTCTTCTAAATATTAAAATGACAAGACATATAAGTATGCTCCTTCTCCATCTCCTCCTCAATACACCTACACCACCAACTACTTCCACTACTCCACCCATAAATCCACATATTGATGCACCAACCACCGACCTAACAATAGTACCATATATTTTATATGTATATTGATTGTTTTTTTTAACAATAATGGGTAAACATTGTATTATAAAAAAACATGGCCTAACCATAGAACATTGTAATGCAAATTAGAGAGGGGAGGGCCTTGATTATGGAAGACATGCCCAGCTTTGAAAGGCTAGGTATTCTACCAACTTTCCAAACATTTAGATGCCAAAAATTACTATATCATCTTGAAATACATGAATAAATCCATACAAGAATTGAAGACACAATAGTATACATAAACAATACATAGCTAGAGTAGATTATGTTGTTGGTTTCTTCTCATCATTAGTTGAGTGACTAGAGAATATTTTTCTTTTTTACCAATGTCATCCATACTTCCTTTAGATATTGAATACTTGTGATTGGGTTCTCCAATTCCATGTTCTCATGATTTAAGGTTTCAAGATGTGTATCTTGAGATTTCTAAGATGCCTCACCTTTATTTTCTTGGTCTTACCAACTCACCCTAGATTGTGGGATGGGATGGAATGGGGTGATAGGACCATGTGGAGTAGGAGCTAATGACAAACATAATTCTTCTATCAAAATGGATTCACTAACTATTTCCAAATACCTGTTAGGTTCCTTTGGAGAAGAATTCAAATCTAGGAGGGTCTCCTTGTTGATAAGTTGATGTTCTTCCTTTGCATTGTCCCACCATGTGGGTTTGCATTGGGATTTGCTATAGTTTCTATTCTTGGGAAATTTATTGTATTGAATTGAACTACAATATGGATTTTTTCATAATAGTCTCTTCAATGGAATGATTACTGCTCATAATCCATTTTTTTGGTCCAAGAATATTTTTTAGCTATGCTGGAAACCCTTTATTGAAATCCATATCAAGCACATCTGAGCATATGTTGTGGTGAAATGATTATTCATTTATATGCTTCTATAATGAAACATGTTTAAGGTGTTACTAGTGGAATGAAGTGATTCCAAGCC
>JASDQU010098241.1:1534-12965 GCA_032191745.1 Picea mariana | reverse complement strand
GAAGTCGACGTGCTTTTACTTCGTTACAGGACGTTCCCATTATGGCGGAGACGATGTCTAACCACCGCCAACCGCTACAATAACTGCTTCTTGGGATTGGAGAAGGTTAGGCCAACTCAGCATTTCGGGATGGGGAAGACTTCTCATGCTGCCACCTGGAACAACTGACGAGCTTGAAGGACGGTCATGGGGTATGGTGGGAGCAATGGCATTGAGGGGCACGTGGAAGAAGTGGAGAGGAACGAGAGTGATCTCAGAGAGGGGTGACGACAGGCCGTGTAGATAGGCGTCTGAGTTGGATCCACCCCTAGGCGAGAGGCTGATGTGGACAGACGGGGATGCGTGGCAGGCAACGAATGGGAGATGGACGGAAGGGGAGGCCAGGCGAGCCCGGGAGGAAGAATGAATAAGTGACACATGGCAGCGGAGGACAGTGGGTAGAGGGTGAGTGAAGTGACGGGAGGAGGGTCCACCATGGCTAAACACAGGTCAGCTGGAAAGCTCGTGGCTGCACGAGCGCCGTTGATCCGAGCGCTGCGATCATGGCCGTCGGAAGCTGCATCAATAATTCCGGACCCCCCCCCNCTGATCTTGTTCACTGTTTACCACGGGCGCATGTTGCCGGAGACCTTGGATAAGTGGGTTTTAACCCACCCTTTGATTTCCTACCCCCGCTAGCAAGAAACATCGCTAACACGTTGAAAGGTATCTCATTCAGACACAAAGGTGTGGATGTCATGTTTCATACCGTCCCAAAAAAAATAATGTTTTACCCATTCATAAGTTTTGGTAAATCTTGAATGCCCAGTTGTGAGTGAAGCATGAAGCTCAGAGAGCATAGTGGATTTAAGGTTTGACTGTTTGCTTAAATACATACTACCTTTATAGTGAATCTCCTCATTGTGCCAAGGGTATCCTAGAGAATCTTGAGAATTCTATTGCAATTGTTGGATCAAGGGAGAAATTTTGGGGTCTTGTAACCATTCCCTGCGAATGACGTGAAGCTAATATACTACAATGAAAGAGAGGGAAAATAGAAACCATTCTTCTTCATATTTCCTTGAAAGATCATCAACTACTAGATTTTATTTTCCCTTCATATAAATGATCTCACATTCATATCCAAATAGCTTGGTCACCCATTTTTGTTGCTTCGGGGATGAAATTCTTTGTTCCAGAAAATACTTGAGCCTACGATGATCAATTTTATTTGGAAGTATTGCCCCAATAGATAAGGATGCAATAGATCCACTACATGCATAATAGCCAACATTTCCTTTAATAGGTCAATTGGCCCAAATGTCAATCCAAAATTTGATTTCTAGTGAAAGTCAAAGGTCGACCATCTTGCATGAGGATTGCCCCAATTCCTTTCCCTAAAGCATCATATTCCAGGACAAAAGTATTGGTGAAGTATGGTAGTGCCACGATAGGAGTCATGCACATAACCTCTTTCAAGGCATGGAAGGATTGGTCAGTTGTGTCAGTCCAATTGAAAGCATTATGTTTAAGGAGAGCAGTGAGAGGAGCTGCAATTTTTCCACAATTCTGAACAAACTTGTGATAATATCCCATTAAACCCATGAAACCATGCAATATTTTAAGAGTTTTAGGGAGAGGCCAATCCTTCATAGCTTCAATTTTCTTGGGATCCACTCATACACCATACTTGCCAACAATATGACCCAGGTACTCAACTTCAGAAGCTCCAAAATGACATTTAGATTGTTTGAGAAAAATTTTGTGCTTAGATAGTAGATGTAGAACTTGATCCACATGGACAAGATGGATTTCCAAGTTTTATTATAGATGAGAATATCATCAAAGGAAACTAAGACAAAATCATGGAGCAAAGGATGAAAGACATGATTCATGAGACTTTGAAAAAGTGGAGTTGGAATTACACAACCAAAGGACAAGACCAAGAACTTATAGTGACCCTCATGAGTTCTAAATGCAATCTTGGGAATGTCTTCCTCTTTCATACATATCTGGTGGTAGCTAGAATGGACATCAAGTTTGGTAAAGTACTAAGCACCACTCAATTCATCCAAAAGGTCATCAATGATGGGAATGGGAAACTTGTCTTTGATTGTGAGTTTGTTGAGGGCATGAAAATTGGGACACATGCGCCAAGTGCCTTATTTCTTGAGTACCATGACTATTGGAGAAGAAGAGGGGCTAGTATTAAGATGAATAACACCCATTTCTAGAAATTCTTGAACAATTTTCTCAATTTCATTTTTTTGGGCAAATGGATGATGATAAGGGTGAACATTGGGAGGAATATTACCCGGTACTAGAGGAATGGAATGATCATGGATGCCACGGGAAGGGGAAATTCCATGGGGAGTGTTAAAAATAGCTTGGTGTTGGGAGAGTATAGATTGGAGGCCGGGATGCATAAAGGGTGTCTCAATGGATTTAATGAAATGGAGTTGGGAAATAATGCCAGAATGACCTTTTTTTAGTAGCTTTTCCATTTGGTGGGAACTGGTGATCTCAAGGGAGCCTATTGTGATTCCTTGGGACTTATATTATTGTCCATTATGTTGGAATTACATGGATAAGTCCTTAAAATCCATGGTGATGGGGTCGAGAGTGCATAACCATCCAGCACCAAGCACAATTTCACAACCGCCCATGTTGATAGAAAACATATGAGATTTCAAGTGGTACTAACCAATTTGTAGGCACACATTTTCACAACTCCCCCCACATTTCATGGAACCTCCATTGGCAATTATGATTTGAAAATTGTTGACTACACAGATATAGAAATTGATTTGTTGGGAAATGTGGCGATGACTAAAATTATGGGTGCTTCCACTATCAACTATGATTATTATTTTCCTATGATTAATATAGACAATTAACTTGAGGGTTTGGGGAGCAGAGAAGCTAGTGAGGCTGTTGAGAAAAATCAACAATTCAACTTCTGGTGGATTAGAGGGCGGAGTAAGATCATATGCTTGGGGTAGCTCTTCCATAGGGGAAAAATCAACATCCTCATCAGAAATATTCTCAAAAATGGCCACAAAAATCTTATGGTCCTTACACTTGTGCCCCAGAAAATATTTGTCATCACAATTATAGCAAAGACCCTTGAGTTGGCATTCAACTATTTATGCCCGAATTAATTTCTGGATCTTGAGAAACTCCTGATGCACTATCTCTTCTTTCCTTGTCGGCATGTGCTTCATTCCATATGAATCCACAGAGAATGATGATGGTGCCACTAAGTTATTCTTTACCCCACCATCCTTTCCCCATTTTCTAGCTACTTGATTTTTTCTTGCATTCCCTTGATTTTTCCTCAATTTCCTCCAACCTTTTGGAATTTTTTTCCTTGGTTATCTCTATCTACATTTTCCTATTCACAAGAGCTTTTCTTCGAGAGTGCATCCCTATAGTCTTCCTTTGACATGCCTACATTTCCAATTCATTCTTTCTTTCCAAGTCCCTTCTCCATCTATCCCAATTTCTCATATATAAAGAAATAATTCTTGAACTTCCCTTGTTTGCCTCTCACACGGCCTAACTCCTCTTCTTAAGTCTATTGTTTCACAGAAGGCACACCGATTTGAATGAGCATGGGGTTTCTCCATGTCCAGGGAGTATGTTCAACTCAACCATCAATCTCCTAATGTCCAGAAGTGGGAAGCATTTCGAAATTTCCCTAGCTTAACCCACGACGTTGTTCTCAAACACAAACGCAATAGCATCACAAACCATAAGATACAAATTCCTATGGATTGTGGATTTATCCCACATTTTTTCATCCATCCCATCGTGACATACAACAATATTCATGCCTAATATAAAGCAATAGTCATAAAATATTATCTTGGTGGGTTAGCTCGAGTGGATGAATATTATGGTTATAATACAAGAAATCTCAAAATAAAAAAATCACCTTAATTTTATTTTTTTTACTAAATAATACATGTTTAAAAAAACTACACTATATTATTCAATAAAATTAAATTTAAAAACTAAAAAAATATGAAGAATAAAATTAAAAACAAAAAAATAAAAATAAGTTTAAAAAAATAATAATAAATAAATAGGGAGGGTGCTTCCAAGAATTGATCATCCTCCCATTCCCTCACCTCATTGCCAGCCTCCCTCTTCATGTTCTAGGGGAGGGTGCTTCCAAGAATCGATCCTCCTCCCATTCCCTCACCTCATTGCCAGCCTCCCTCGTCCTTCATCTTTACATGTGACTCATTTAAGCAATTCACTACGGGGAATTTGGCTACCCACCGCTCATTTAAGTGACGCGTGAGGGGGAGGGGGGGAGAGGGAGAGGGAGAGGGAGAGGGAGAGGGGAGAAGGGTTGCGGGATAGGGAGGAGAATGGAGGGAATAATGGGGTTGAATGGGAAGGGGTGATTTCAGGAATTTACCTTGCCATAGTTCAATTTTGTTTTGTTTTTAAAATTTGTTTTTCAATTAATTTTTATATTTTATTTTTTTGTTTTATTTTATATTTTTGATTTTTTTATAAAGTTTTGTTTGTAGGTTTTTTAGATCAATTTTTTTTAAAGAGGGAGGGGAATGGAGAATTAAGGATGTATAGGGTAATTCTCATAATCATCCTCACCCATGGGATCAATTTATTTATTTGTTTTTTTATTTTTTCCTTTTAACATTTTTTTTTAATTATGTTATAATTTTTTAGTTTTTTAAATTTTAAACTTGTGTTTTTTAGATTTGAGGTTTTTTCCCTATAATTTTTTTTCTTTTAATTTTGTTATCTTAAATATTTTTTTTTCCTTTTAATTTGGTTATCTTAAATATAAGGTTCTCTCCACCCCCTCTAAAAACACCTTATCTTAAATATAAGGTTCTCTCCACCCCTCTAAAAACACCTAAAATCTCTAGTGTTTTGGTTTAAAAATGTTTTTAAAAACATAAAAATAAAAAAATCTAATTTATATATATGTAGAGTTTAGGATTTGTTCTTAAAAAATTAATTTTTTACATAAATGATGAAAATTGAAAAAAATTATTAACCTTTTAAGTGCAAGAAGTTCCCTATTAAATATTTCCTTAGCCATCCTGAAATGTTCTTGTGAATTGTTTCAAAGTCTTTGATTAATCTCCGAAAGATTGAATGCAAAGTCAAGAATACGAAAGAAGAGTTTGTTTATACGAGAAATATTAGGATTAATAAATAAATAAAATAATATAAAAATGAATTGCCTCATGCATAAGAAATAAAAATAAAAAAGAAAAATTATTTAATTGAAACGCCCTAAAATATTAAATAGAAAGATTATAAAATAAAATACAAAATAATAAATATAGTATATAATCAATATTTGAGGGGATTTTTTTTAGGGGTATAATCTCCAAGTTATAAGATTATTTATGGGAGGGAGGATAGATGTACCATTCTATGTTTTGTTTTTAGTGATAAATCATGGATTCATTTAATAGATAAATTTTCATTTTTGAAGTATCAATATCTTGCTCAGGTAACTTTTCTTTTGGTACTAGCTAATATTATGGAAATACCTCCAATATCAATAAAGAGAAATATATTTTTACCTAATGAAGATTTTGATCATAGTACAAGAAATGTTTGAGATTGTTGATGAAGAGCTTCCTAATTCTAAAGATTTTTAAGCCACCGCTAATGAAGGGAAAGAATATGATAGTGTTTCTTATACTCAACAATTTAATAATAACAATAATGATGTGGACAATAATCAAAATCTAGCTCAAAGTGATCATTTTTATGATAGTTTAAAAGATTGGGATGATAAATTTCCTCCTAATGATAACTTTAATGGATTCAACACCAATGACATTGTTAATCACACATATATTCCTCCTACCTAGGATTTCCATAGAAGTACTAGCAATCATTATGTGAACAATTATCTTCATATTAGAGGAGATTTTAGTGGTAGCAATAGTGTAGAATAAAAAGATGAAGATGTTTTAAATGATGATGTTATTAATAATGATGAAGATTTTCCTCCAAGTGGTGATTTTAAAGGCATCGATGATGATGATTCACCTCCAAGTGGGTATTTTAAAGGCATTAATGGTGATAATAATGATGATGGAGGCTTTCCTCCAAGTGAGGAATTTAACGGCATCGATGATGCCGACGATGACTTTCCTTCAATTGAGGATTTTAAAAACATCAGTGATGATGTTGTTAACAATAAAGACTTTCCTCAAAGTGGATAATTTAATGGCACCGATAGTCCATGATGATGATGATGATTTTCCTCCAAGTGAAGAGTTTCATGGAAGATCCAATGATATTGGTGAGGATGGTGATTATTGTCCCATTGAAATTGATGATGAAGATGATGATGGGCCTAGGAAATAATATCAAGTTCTAAGTCATCCAAGTGCAAAAATTTAAGGTGGTTGGCATTCTCTTATTGAGTGTCGTAGCAATAATGAGTTCATGATAACAAGGATTATATTCCTCCTAGTGTTGAGGATATTTCTACTAGAAAGAATGATGATATCCCTATAAACATAATGGAGACAATAGTAAGATGCATTGCATATACAATTAGGACTAGACCTTTTTGTATCAATCCAAAAGGGACTATACCTTTTTGTATCAATCCAAAACATTCCAACAATACAAGGTTTAAGAAAGAATTGATCATGTGTCTAATTTCTATTAGTGCTTTGATTTCATGTAAATGTTGTCAAAAAGAATGTTTGAAAGATATGGACTACAAGTATTCCTTAGAGAAAAGGAAAGCATACTTGTTAATGAAAAAAACATGCAAAATTCATATTTTCATAATGTACATATTTTGAAAAATGCATGTCAGATAGAGACATGGTACATATTTCAGAGAACTTCCCAAGGCGGTAAACCTACAACTTATACAAAGAATATGTTGAAGCTGTTAAAGGAAATGGTAATTTCATTTCATATGCACATTTTACAAGAGTATGGAAAAGGGAAAATTTTAAGGATCCATACTTTCTTAAAGTGTGTAAACCTTGGTGAATCTTACTAATTATTATAATGCCAACTATAAAATGTTTGGTGATATTTTTGTAAAAATATTCAAATTTTTAAGATTTTATATAGTTTCTAAAAAAAATTGGCAATTTCAAGAGTAATTTTATGTTAGGGACATGTTATCGCACAAGTTGTAGATAGGGAAAATCCTGACCCACCCACAAAATGGTGACAACTAAGAGAACACCTACCCACTGCCACCTTAGGCAGGTATTCCCATAACTTTAGAGATGAAGTAATCACCTCAAGGTGGGAATTCTGGGTGACCCTAGGGGAAAATGAGATGAAAAGTGGGATGATGGAAGTATATCCCCTATAGGTCAAGATAGTAAGTGTGGAAAGGCTTAGGAAAGAGTCTTGGTGGTAGCCAATGGTTTTCAAGAGGTATGAGTACCTGCAAAGGGTGATTGTACTTGCCTGAGACATAAGAAAATCCAAGTATGCATGTAATATGTTAGGTGGAAAAGAAAGTTAATCTTGTTGTCCCTAATTTCAGAAGCAAACAATAATATATATCGGCAACAAAAAGATAGTAAGAGATGCAAATAAAGTGCTAAAAGTCTAGTTAAACAAATGAGAGACAAGCTAGCAAACACTAGTTTAGCTTAAGAATGAAAGAGCAAGACTTTAGCATGAATATAAGGTTGTCATAAATAAGTATTGAAGTGATAATTATCAGCCTTATGTCTTTAGAAAACAACTTTTTACAACAAATAAATCAGCCACCAAAAATCACAAGTAATCCACCCAAAAGATGTGCCAGGCCTAGTAGATTGTAGCGGTAAATTATTAGCAACTTTTGATGGTTGAGTAGTGAGTTATACATCCCTAATGGTTGTAGATGAAATGTTATGGTAGAAGAAATAATCACTTAGCCAAAGGTGACGCCCTAGTGGCTCAACCAAGCATATTAAGAATATAATTGATTCCAATTTAGAAAATCTCAAAATCCCAAGTTTTCATGTTAACCAATGCAAGATTTTATTTCTCCAATGAAATTATGTTTAGTGCCTTTAGCTATTGGGTTATGGATTCAAACAAATAAAGAGCTAACAATTTTATCTCCTTGGGGGTGTAAACCCTCTTACTCCCCAAGGAAAATGATGTTAACTAGGAGATACTAGGAGGGTGTAAACCATTTTACTTCTCCTAGTAAAACCTTGTGCAACAAATAATTTCTAGACAAGCATGATAGATAATGGTGGGGTTGTAAATCCTTATACTACCCAATAAATATAGCAAATCAAACTTGTAACCACGCAATGAAGCATCATCAAGATAAATCCTTACCTAGTTCAAGAAATGACAAGATAAACCTCCTCTTACCAAGATAAATCCACCATAAAAGCAAGATAAAATATCCAAGAGAGGTAGTGCACTACTTCTTACACCAATAGCATGAAGAAACAAAGACAAGAGCACAAGAGAGAATATATTTCCCAAAGAGAGGGCAGAAATTTCAGCTAGGAAGACTTCTCACAATGGGAGAGCTATCATGAAAATGAGATACAAATGATCTATATTTATACAAATTGTTCTAAACATAGTTTGTCCACATAATTTAGGGTAAACCACAAGATAAGGGGTCAACAGCCCTAAAATTTCCCCTTTACAAAATAATGTTATTTAATTCATAATTTTGCACAAGAAAGAAACCCTAAAACAAGATGTCACCCTCCTTTTGGGTAAATTTTGGCACTTTAAGTCAAGTTGTTGAGATTGGAGAAGGGACGTTGGGCTTCCAAAATCCAAGTGTATTTGATCCAAGCCATCTCCTCCATGATCCATTAAGCTCTTTCCTCCAAATTGTTCCAAGTGTCCTCAACCACCACCAAACCCTAACCCCTTTATGACGTCAAGCCTTCATAAAATGTTTGGGTGGTAGGGGATAGGTTAGGTCCTCCATGATGTATTCTATGCCTCCAAAGGGATGTCTCTATGATCCAACATGTGGGCCATTGGCATCCAACTTTTGGGCTCCAAGCCCCATGGAAGCCTAAGCTAGGCTTGTTCCTCCAAAACTATCCACCAGTTGGATCCTACAAAGACAAATGGATACGCCCTCCAAGGATATCAAGTTAAATCATCATGATGAGTAAATAAAATCAAGAAAAAATCCATATAATCAAGTACATCCAAACCACCTCATCAAAATAAACTAATGCTAAAATACCCTATGCAATTTTCCAAGTTTAGGTATGGGAGGGTTGACAAAATGACCTATAGGGTGAAGCGTTCTTTGAGTTTAGGGGTTTTTCTTGAGGGGGGCTCCTTTTAAGTCATGTGGATGAGGTGTCATGGATGAGGGGAAAACTTTTGGGCATGGGGTTCATGACATACAATGGGTTGTAGTGTCTCACTTATGGGTGCCTTTGTAGAGGGTCTGTTGCACCTTTGTTTTCAATGCATCCTTTTTCCAAGTCCATTCATTGCCATTAATTAATTAAGGTCCAAACATTGGGTACTCCCTATGGTGAATCGACTAGATTTGGGGGAAGTACCAAAGTGTCTCTTGAAGGGAGAAGTACACATAGTTCAAAGGGGGTATAGTCTAGCTTGTAACACACTTTGTGTAAATCCCTCAATCAAGTGGGACATTTATGTTATGTGTTTGTTTGTGTAGGTCTTTGATTTTTAGAAGAAGGTTTTCATTGCTCTCAAGGCCTCTTTGGGTGAGCATGTAGAAGGTTCATAATCAATCTTTTATCTTTTTCCAGCTACAAGCCTCTGGGCCTTCAGCCCCTTCTTCCCATGAAGTGAGGGACAACCCCTTCTTAGGTCAATACACCCAAAAAAAAAAAAGGTGAGGAGATGAGGGGATGAAATGTGGAAAGTGACAAGTATGGTCCAGAATGGCACGATGAATCGTCGAAAGGACCTCTGAGTATCATATGTAGCCCTAAGGGTGACCCACTTGTAGGGCACAATGTCAACCACCAAGATGAAACAGGGAAAAGAGCATAATGTCCAAACAAATGTCACATAATCAAAAACAATAATAGATTCAACAAAATCAAATGCCTCAAATATTGAAATGACACTCACCATAATACCTTACCTATACCTCATGAGGAAATACCCAATGTCTTCTGAAGGCTAGCTGATGTGGTGGATATCGTTGTGACGATCATGGAGTTGTGGTGGTCAGGTGGGTCTCTGTCTGTGCAAGTGGACATTTTTGGTCAGGTTGTCTCTCGGTACTCCATATTTGCAACTTGAGGGCCTCGAGACATCATCTCCTTAGTTATCCCACAAAATGGGGATAATAGGACCTAACCTCTCTAACCCCTCACATAGATAGAATAATATATTTCCATGTAATAAAGGTCAACTTTAGTTAATAAGGCTTATTTAATAAATTGGAATAAGTCAATGTAAGAAGACCTAATAGAAGCTTCTGCTTCTAGAAGGATCTTCCTCTAGAATGATCTTTAGAAGATAGAATTAGTATAAATAAGAGTAGGAGTCATGAGAAGTTGTCTTGAGAATTATTGTAATAGAGCGTTGCTCTACTGGAGGGTGCCCCTTCGAAGAGGCAAGTGAACATTGGTTCCTATCAATAAAGGTATTATTTTGGTATTGTGGTTTCATATATTGTGTTGTTCTATTGTTATTCTATGCAATATTTATGTTTTCAACTATTATAATAGATCTGGTACCTTAAAAGTGGTATCAGAGCACTTTCCTTGGAAGAAAATTGTGGGTTATTTTTTTCAGGGTAGAGACATATTCCGACGTCTTAAAGCTACAAAGATCTATCATTTAGTGCATAAATCTACAGTTGGGGAAGCATACACACAAGAACTACAAGTGGTACTTAAGTGCACATTGTTGGCCACCCTTGTAACCCTTATTAGTACCCCTTCAAGTGGTAGTGCATCATACAACACCTGTATACAGATTGACCTATATATCCTGAAGCCCTCTGTAGATAAACCAATCGGCTTCCTAACTGCTATAGTGCCACCAAGAATAGCACTTGGGAAGATACTCTCTAGTACCTGGGTAGTCGAGTAGTAAAACTAAGGGCACGGTCGAACCTCCTTAGTCGATGCCCTGAGATATTGGGTCGAGTACTATTGTTGGACCCCGCATGTATATCAGAGAGTTATAGCATAGGGAAAACTCGTGTCTGTAGAAACCCTGAATGCCCTAACCCTTGGGACGGAAATAGAAACAGAACAGACAAGATCTATTGTCGTGCAACTTTACCTCCTCCATTTTGGTTTTGAAATTACTACACATTTCTTCCTGTTAATAATTTGGGCCTTTCAACACTGCAATATTCTTCAGATCGAAGTATAACTCTATAGAAGAAAAAATAAAAATAAAAAAGTTTGGGGCTTTTCCACACCATTGTTGATCTATATTTTATGAGCAGAATGAAATGACTATAGATTATTAACAGACGCTTAACACA